>CABFVX010000024.1:63482-74681 GCA_902151425.1 Timema shepardi
CCCCACCTGGAACTTTGGGTATTGTGAGTAGTTCTGGATGGATGACAGGGGAAATATTTCCTTCTGTTATGAGACACTTTATAGCACACACTAGCTCCACTAAAGAAAATCCATCTATGCTTATTTATGATAATCATGAAAGCCATCTTACAATAGAAACTCTTAACCTTGCGAAAGAAAATGGAGTTATTATAGTTACTCTGCCACCTCATTGCAGTAACAAGTTGCAGCCACTTGATGTGTCTGTATTCTACTCATTTAAGGCACACTACAATTCTGCTGTAGATTCTTGGCTGCTTCACAATCCTGGAGTTCCAATGACAATATATCAAGTTGCCAGTTGTGTAGGAATAGCCCATGAACGAGCAATGAACCCTTCTAACATCAAGTCAGGGTTTAAGAAAACAGGAATATACCCATTTGATAGAAATGTATTTACAGATGATGATTTCATGACTAGTTCTGTAACAGACCGTGATTTACCAGGTACTTCTAATGGGTCTGTGAATGTGGTTTCTGATGAAATTCAATCTACTTCCTTACAACTACCCTCACAGAGAGCCCTATCAACATCCTCTAAATTATTTTCAGCTAATAATTATTCAGAAAAAATCCATCAAAGTTCACCTGGTTCAAATTCTTCAAGATTAAACTTAGATTCATCACAGAAGAAATCATTCATCGGCCCTGACAGTTTAAAAGGGTTTCCAAAGGCAGGAGCAAGAAAGAAACAAAGAAATCAGCAACGCAAATTAACCAGCTGCATACCAACTGACACTCCGGAGAAAAACAGAATTGAAAATAAAACAAAGGAAAAGCTCTATGGAAAACATAAAATGGCATTGGTAAGAAAAGGCCTCTTCAATAAGAAAAAGAAAATACTAAATAGTGAGCCACTATCATCAGAAGATGAAAATGATTATGGCCTATATCTACCATGTGATAGTTCCGATGATGAGATAGAGTGGTCACCGGAAATTGACCCAAGTGGTTTTGAGGAGCTGGATCGTGAGCCAGAGTGTGGTGATTTTGTTTTAGTGCAGTTCAGTGCAAAGAGAGATATTTTTTATATTGGTACTGTTGTAGCCCCTAGTGTATCAGGGAGTGATGTAGAAATTTGTTTCTTGAGAAAGTGTGTTAAAAATGAAGGACAATTTGTATTTCCTCCTGTACCTGATTTGGCTTCAGTTCCTCTCGAGGACATAAAAATTATATTGCCAAAACCATCATTTTCTGGCAATACAAAAAGGCTTCAATCATTCTACAAGTTTGAAATTGATTTTAGGTTACTGAACATTCGTTAACAACACAAAGAATATCGAAGGATAGTAGCAACTATATTATCATTAACTTTAAGGTTTTTTCTTACTAAAAGTAAAATTGTATATTTGTCTCATTGTGGCCCAAGTGGTGTCTCATCATGGCCCATCATTGGGCCACAATGAGACAGATGTAAGGATTTATGTTTGTATTTATTATTATGACTAAAAATATTTTTATCTTGGATCAAACCATTGAAATAAGTACAAGAAAGTCTTAAGTTTTAGATAATATTTATCTTGGTCTGATTAAATAAATGTACAAAATTACAAAAATAAAAATGTTTATTTTGTCTCATGGTGGACCACCCTCCCCTACAGTCAAATAGAACTTCTAGTTGGTTGAAGAAAAGTAAAAGAAATAGTTGTTAGGCCTACTTAAAAAGGAACATAAAAATGTTGGAAGATAAACTCAAAAAGGCAGAAAATAAAGCAAGCAAATACAGGAAGAAGCTTCAAAGGTTTGAGAAAAATAGAGAAGAAACTCCAAGGAAGAAAAAAAACAGTATGCTGAGGGGACAAGTTGTTACTCACCAAGCAAGAACAAAATTGCTCTTCAGTGAGGTGATTTCCTCTCAGTTGAGTCATAACTTCAAAAATCAAAAGACTAGGTACCCAAGAGAAAAGAAAGTTTGTGGCTACTGTTTCTGGGAAGATAATAGAAATATAGATACATTAAATACCTCAAATTATTATCTTCTAGAAGAATGTTGAGCTCAGAATGAAGCTTGCATAAAAGGAAAGCAAGAAAAGTACTTGAAAACACTATAATTATAGTTTTAACATTTTTGGAAAGGAGTGAATGTAGTTGCCTTTGTGCTGGTAAAAAGGAAACATTACTTTTAAAAAAATATGCAAAAAACAAAAGAGATATCTTGATGATACTCTTGAAAATTTACAACAGTCAAGTATTAAGTGGCAATAGGTTAATCATTCGAGAATATGAATGAGTACAAAGTAAAATTTTTGAGAAAATATGGTGGTAAATTATTTATATTTCCCCAAAATGATATTTCATTTGTGGATAGTAGGGACATACATTATGTTGGTTATTATAATATAATATTTCTTTGATTGAAGCTCTTTGTGTACCTATTTTTCTTTACTATCAGATCTCATCAATAGCTTTTCTCACCTCTGTAGATGCTGTCTCACCTCCGTGTCAGTCACTATTTTATTAAATGTAGTAATTTCCAAAATAAAGGTAAATTATTCGGGAAAGCAATTGCCTAGTCCATCAATACCGTATATCTAGCTCATAAATACATATTATTCATTTTGGATTTAAAAAAAAAATTAAATTCCTAAAGGCATGGTTCTGTGAGAATGACCTAAATATTCTGGTACAAAATAAAGACTTACAGATTGAAATTCTTACTAAAATTTGGACTTAGTAGATACCGACTACCATACTTCCTACAAGCCTATAGCCCAAATTATCATTTGAATGAAAGACTTCTACACAAAGTATTCAAACAATGTAATACAGTATTTAGATAGCTTGTGTCATTATAGTTATCGAACTTTCAACATAATAAAATTATGGTTTCTGAAAGAAATATTCAAAATACAAGCCAACTTTAAAAAAAAAAGGTAATATAATAATACTTTTTACAAGCCTATAACCTAAGTGATAGTTTGAACATATGGCAACTACACAAAGTTTGTCATTCAAACAAATGTAATCAATAATTTTAGTTATATTCATTTTAATTGTAGTAAGAAGAAATATGAAATTAATATTATAAGGAATGTACTTTGGTCTATTACACTTCCTTTATAGCAACCAATATCTTATATATAAACAACATATATGTATTAAACATATTATAACTATTAAGAATAATCTGGTTGACACATCTGTTATTACAACAATTCTTTAATTAATTCTTTTGATTGTTAACACAAGCATTTTAACCCTTTGACTTAGATAACAAGTTCTTAATATTATTCTGAACTTATGGAACTTTGTGGAAATATGTTATAAGTTATATTTTAATTTTATATGTTTCTTGTGTATTACATTATCAGCAATTTTCATATGTGGAAGTTCCACAAATGAAGTATCTAGTCACTTAGCTAACTTTTTAGTAACCACCCCTTTTTTAATTATATTATATATGTTTAAATATTCCTTGTTAACCTTTTCTTAGGCTGTTATTGGTATAAATGATCATTCATGTTATTGGTTGTTTTTGATCTTTAATCATAGTATTAACAGGTCCAATCTAGTCATTTAACAATTCATTTTTTTTTTTATTTGTTTATAGTTTTTCAGTAATTATATACAATTTTATGTTACCTCTTAATAGTATCTTGCACAAATCTAAATTTTACCCATTTATGAAATCAATTTTTTGCCCTTTAACAGTCTCTGAGGTGATTTTAGGAATGTGATTGTGTCTGTGTAATTGATTTAATTTCTTGATTTAACAATATCTCCTTAAATAAATTAATTCCTTGTTATATCCATAAATTTATATTGTTTAGTTGTCTAAATTGATTTAATCTCTTAAGCTAACAATTTCTGCTTGACTAAATTAATTCCTTGTTATATCCATAATTTATATTGTTTTATTGACTAAAGAAGTGTACCAATCAATTAATTACCGTTCTACCACAGTACATTCCTTATAATATTAAATGTAATCAAGTTTTAAGATAAATTATTCATTATATTTATCAAACATTCAATATAATATGGTTTTTTAAACTAATATATAAGCTAATAATCAACTTTAAATATAAATAATATATTTAAACAACATGGATGATAACTAAATATTTAAATATATTAAAGATTTTATTCATATTTGTACAGTATTACCTGTAAAACTTAATTGTATATCTTTTAATGTAAATGTTTCTTCAGGAAAGTGTGGTATAATACATCAATATTTTTAAACAAGAACACTTTTATTTATCAGAGACATGTTTTCCCATAAGAACATTGAAAGATACCGTTAAATCTGTCCCCCCACAATGAAGCAGATGATAAACTTGAACGTCACGCTTTGGTCCTTGGCAATGTGTATGTTAATGTCCATCCACTATAATATAGAGATCACTGGCTTCACCAAATTTCAATTTTACTTAATCTCATTTAAGATGCATAAATAAAGTTAGGAAATGAAATACCCAGCAAAGTATTAACCAAAATTTTATTGTGCCAGTTTGGTCCACCACCAGTCTTATAGTATTAAATTGATTGTAGCTCATTCTTTTGATTATAACCTACTATTTACAATATGGAACACCTCAATGCCCCAACCTTAATTTGGTGACATTCGGTTAGTATCTTGATATTGAACACAGTGAAGCAATGCAGTGTCAGATGTGAAGGGGACTAAGATTAAATTGAAACACTGGGCACCCCTATAATTTATAAATGGATTTTAAGATTCAGCTAAAGTAAATTCTATGAAATTTTAGTAAAGTTTGTGATACCGTACTCTCTAGCTAGTTGAGCAGGGGTGTAGCTAACATTGTGAAGAATGGGAGACTGAACTGATAGTTACAATCATCTTACCTATTGTATATTGTATTAGCTATAGCAGACAGTTTAGTAATATTATGTTAATCACTAATTTATAATATTTATTAATCACAGATTTATAATGACGCATTCTCTGGCCCCATGGTGCACATGGCTACGAACCTAGGAGTCCCGTGTTTAATTCCTAGCTTTTACCTTAGGAATTTTTCTCTTAAGGGGAATTATCCCAAACGTCAACAGGGGTTGGCAAGTTAAGCTTAAGTTAGGTTTAAGACTCCTACTGGCCCACACCTCCATCACCTCATCAAATCAGTTGCATTGCGTTTACGTGTACACAACCTCAAAAGGTGTACTCTGACCAAAGCTATGTTCCACCAGAGCGGTGGATAAACTACATACATACGACTAAACAGGATATCATGTTTTTCTTGGTCAGTAATGTCATAAACTAAAAAAAATGCCACGGAACTCCATACAGACTTTCTAATTCCATTGTTTAGAAAAATGGCGATCTTAACATAAAACTTGTAATATATGTGAAACAAAATAATATAGACAAGCAAACCAGAGCAAAGCTTGTGCTATACTTGCAACTTTTTTTGACACCCGGTTTTAGATTTTATAATTTTATTTTTAAAGAATTTAAGTCCTCATTTGTATATTTGGACAGAAATAAAAGATCCATATTGGGTCAAAATGACTTAAGAGTTACAGAGATATGATAAAAAATTAGAATCTACGCATCAGACTGGAACCCTTAAGTCATTTTGCCGAAAAAATGAGAGTAGCCATTATGTTTATAATATTGATCAATGCTTAGAAATGAAATTTAATCAATATGTTAAGAGCCAATTTTGATAAATTGAATTTTTCTCTTTATTACCCTTAATTTTATGGTTAGATATCCAATTACAAAAACTCCATAAGGGAACCCTATAAAAGTCCTGGATACCACGTTTTAGCCCGATCAGTAAAATAGTTTTGGCTCTACTCCGAGATACAGACAGACGGAAATGCAAAAATCACTATTTTGGATTTGGGGTGTCATGAAACGTCGAAATTCATCAAAATCTCTAGTTTGATTTTTTGATGGTCACAATACTTTCTCTACCAGTAAGGTAGCGAGAAAGTAAAAATAGTGACAGGAGCATTTTCGCCAATTCAAAGCTGGGGAAATGCTTTGCACTTGAAAAACTAAATGTGTCTAGAGATAAATAATTACCAAATACGGGCACCTCACATAATTGTGGCATATGAAGATTTCTCTTTGAAAACCTACCTGTTAAGACCATGTCCTAAAACACAACTTGATGACGTTAAAAAACAGCACTACAACAAGCAGTATTTGTGTGCAAGAAGAGTATCAGAAAATGGTTTCAGACTTCTTTCACAAAAGTTCAGTCTGTGTAACAGAAGTATTCAACTAAAGTCAGATAACATTGTTGAGGTACTTTCTGATATTGAACCTTTCGGGGGATAATTTTCAAAACTTCCCATTACAAGTTGGTAGCAGTAATCTGACAGATTTTCATGTAGGAGATACATTTGAAAATTTGTTCAGTAGTGCATCTGGAGGTATTGAGTGGCAACAAAACCGATAGATTATGAAATTTTTACTGACCAACAAATATATGTCAAATTATTCATATTTTTCAAGTGATGTTATCATTATGATTGTGATAAAATAAAACCATTAGATAAATATACCTGTGCTCTTTAGAATTTTCCATATCTCTTTCCAGGCTATTTTCTCTTCCTCATTGTCACTGTAGCGTTTGTCTTCTTGGTTACACAAAAAACTGACTTGTTTAACATTTATCAATCAACTCCATTGGAGAGACAACAATATTGATATAACCTAATCACTGCAAGCCAAATACTACCTGAAGATAATTCATACTGTGCTTGCGTGTCGTCTCAGACAAGATCAGACATGCACAGACGCATATTGTAGCAAACAAAACATTCTTGTTGACAATATCATACGGTACATGTATGATCTGCAATGTGTCTGAATGAACCAGAAACCCTAAATCTAAATACTCTTAATAGAAATTCATATAAAAATGTTTGTATTGCTGAAAACGCACTCATAGCGTGTCCGACCACATAATATAAATAAACCTTTAAGGTGTCACTCTAGCAATACATTGGATTGCCGATGACGGTGAGATCGGGGTTTAAATCATAGTTGGTTGTACTGAAGTTAGTCTTTACTAAATAGTTTTCTACTCTCCTTCCACACAAATGTGGGTACACTTCCATATTCACTTAAAATGTTTTCTGGTTTTGAAATTATCCAAATATTATCTCTTCATGAAACTTAAGCCATAAAACTCACAACATGATGTGATAGTAGAGACAATAAGTCCAAGATGCACATCCCAATATTTTCTCAAATATTAAAAATCTATACCAAGTAAAAACTTTTTTCTTGGTTTTAGAATTTAATAAAGTAATGGTCAAGTGGTCAAATGTGTCAGGCTCACTCGAGTATACAAGGTTTTCTATGATAATAATGTAAAGAATCAGATTTATGGATTTGGAAGTAGCACTCACCGCCAGCTAAGTGACCCAAGGCGACTAGGGTCTCAATTTAGGCCGACAAATAAAAAAAAATATGCAAGAGGTTCACAACTTCTGTCATCCCTAAGCTTCTTAGCAAAGTTTTTTAATCTTAAAATTACATTGTTATCACACAAATAAATTTACTGTAAATAAGATTTTATTTGGTTATTTACTTGTAAACTTTGGTATTAAGCTGACTTTTAATGGGAGGACACTTCCATTAGTCCGAATATTTATCTAAATGAATGTTAGATCAAATCAAATAAATATGTTGAATGTTACCTATGTGTAGGTTTTATTTGTTCAAGCAACATGATTTGCTTACCATTGTAAATACAAAACAACCATCAAAAAATAAGGCTCTCTTTGTATTTAATCTTGAAATGTATTCTGTAATTACTTTTTGGATTTGATTTGGTGATCAAGTTAGACAAATAAATTAATTAAAATTTAATAGGAGAATACAATGATTAACCATGTGATTGAAGATAAAATAATTGAAAAAAACAAAGTTTAATAGAAAAAAATAGTACATGTGTTAAACATAGGTACTTCCAAGTTATATCCATTTAAAGTTTCAGCACGATTGGTGCAGTTGTTTGGGCTTGATTGAGCAACAAACAAACAGACAAACAAGCTCTCATTTTCATATATTAGTAGGTAAGTAAGTCTGCCACTGCACTTTATCTTTTTAAATATTTATTTTTATTTTAAGTAAAAACACCATGGGAAAAAAATTGGAAACTTGTAAAATCCTATTTTAGGATCTATATAATTACTATTATAGTCATGTATTAACTTATGGAATTAAATAAAACTATTACAATCAGTTATTTCAATTTGTTGTATTTTGTTTTTTAATTTTACACACACACACATACACACATACACTGTTTGAAACAGTGATATGCCAAAACCATGTCGGTAACAAACTTAGAAACCAATAAATATATTAACTATTTATATAAGTAGTTATACACAGTAGTCATTACATTAATCTTAGGAAACTTATTAATAAAATCCCTTTTTTTTTGTTGATGAAAGGATTTTTTTGTAAAGTTTTGTTTCTGTTATTTATATATATCAAACTTATTTATATAACAATTACTTGCTAAAGATTTAAGAATGTCACTTGTGTAGGGGCACAGATCATGATATGTTTAGAAAGTGGTGTTTTTTTTAACCTATGACCTAAAGCAGGTTAATTAGAGAAGGCGAGAGTGGCTAGTTCTTTTTATTTATACGTATTCAAACAAATTTTCTCCCATTGATATTTATCACATAATTCCTGCTGCATCTATATTTATACCACATTTAAATGATGGATTCCTTTACAATAATGTAGGATTATGAGAGTATTCATAAGTTATGTTATGTCAAAATGATGTTTTATTCACTTTACCTAACCATTTCAACAAACGTTTACAATACTACTACTAAGAATCTACATTATTCCATTGTCTAACTTCTTTGCCACTCTTAAATAAAAAAATTTCACTAATGGACAAACTTTTAGAAAAAGAGGTGTTTATAGAGTTCTTTATGAACTGCCTTGAACATCATATCAACTTTAAACAGTACAGTAAAGTAACCAGTTTCAAGGTACTGTTTTTAAGATTATGTATAATTACAAATCATTATATAGAAAAACATAATTTATGGATATTCTCTTTACTGATTTCTACTTTTTAGGGGCTCAAAGAGTATTTTGTATCATTCACACAGCACATAGCTATATTAGTTAAGAAAAACTATTGGATACACTTTGAATTTCTATTTACGATAAAAACAAAATTACTTTATTAGCTTAAATAAAATCACATAACAAAATGTTAATTGATAGAAAGTTGTAATAATTTATTCACTCTAAATAACATATTCAAACTATTATAAATTTCATTAATATTATTTTATTTATGATATTAGTAAATAGTTGGAAAGAACAAATATGATGATAAAATAGAAAATATATGTTAAGAATTATGCTTCAAATTAATGTATAAAGTGGAATAATAATTTGTAATACTTTTATGTTGAATTTCTCAAGTGTAATATACAACGATTAAATGATGTTTTACTTGAGTTTATAAGTACATACCGATTAAAAAATTAAATTCAAATGAACTTAACAAAAAATAATTTAATATAAATTATTTCAAATTTTCATTCTTGATTCCGAAATGTCTGATGTAATTTATTTGAAATAGTTTCAAAATAAATTAAACATGAAATATGGATTCCCTCAAAACACACTTTAAAATTATTATAAATAAAAATGACATAAATATATTGGACTATTCATGATTTGAAAACCCAACCCCTATTTTAATTTTCAATAATCAAAATGGTTGGATTATAAAAATATTTACAACTTAAGTAAAATAAATTTTGTATTATTTTAAATATAATAGTTTAAAAACAAACTGTGGATAGAAGTAGTAATTTAGCTATCAATCACCCACACTGTGGATAATTAACCAAGGTTTAATACCACATTTAGTCTTGGTCACTGGTGAAAATGATTTAAAATAGGTACAGAATTTGAAACATTTTGATAATATTTGTGAAACTTTGTTCCCATTATAGTACAGTAAAAGCTGAAATATCTGGCACTGGATGATATGGAAATATTTATTTAGCCGGAAATTTATTTATAGGCTCATCACGTTTAACTATTCCATCAACCGGCTGTATTCAGAACAAGACGAGTTTTCATGATTGAATTTATATCATTGTTTTCTTACAAAAGCTTTTCACAATCGTGGTATCGTGGCTTGGACCAAGACAATATCAAACTTCTGTAAGGTACCTAACCCTTAATTTGACTTAACTAAATAGCTTGGTTTGAACAATAGAATTGTGTGTCAATTTTGGAAGATTTATTCTTTGAGATAGATTTGAACGAATAGAGATGAAAGATAATTTAAATCAAAATAATAGACAGCAATTATTATATAAAAATATACTGCAGTCAATTGAGTGTACTACTGGTATGTAAAACAAAAATAATAAGTTTGTTATGCCGAAGCCTTCAATACTGTTTATACAACTTATTTACTTTACATTATTTTGGGAATTTTTTAAGAATTAGTATGACATATTCTGTTTATTATAATTTATCATTATTATTATTAATAATAATATATATAAGATTTAGTGTATTAGACCTAGTTGAAATATGGCTATGAAAATATACTTTGGGGTTTTTATAGGATTTTTGTGAAAACAATATTGTTAAAATAGTAGACACAATACAATAGTTAATTTCATATTTCTAAAATGCTCTCTCAAGGCACGAAAAGATAATTTATCATTTGTATAGTAAATAGATCTTTGTTAATCCACAAATTTGAATACACACACACACCAAAAGAAGATGGAAAGGGTGCAAAAGGGTCATTTAACTCCAGGTTTACACTTAATTAGGGTCATCCAACCACCCAAAAATATATTTTTCTACATCAGCAGCTCTTTACCCAATCACAACACATGTGAATGAAAGGCGATAGGGCTATGTTCTTAACTGATTTTCCAGCCTAAGATCTTTTAAAGGGGGGTAAGCATCATTAATATACAAATAATATATTTAAATAATGGAAGTTGTTTTTAAAACAAATGATACATCCCAAGAGGTAGCAGCAGTTGTACATTGAACGATAACCATAAAACTTATTGGCATATCATATTGTTAGACCTGTCAATACAAGATTGGTAAATTTAGAGATACACCTAGTGTATATTTTTTTATACTGATCAATATTCAAAATAAAACAGAAATTCAGTAAGAAAATTTGTGGGAAAGGACGCCCCCAACAT
>CABFVX010000024.1:74716-122450 GCA_902151425.1 Timema shepardi
CCCCCCCCGATTTTTTCTGGGTATACCTCTGAGCATACTACACGATTTTTTTTAGCATCATGTCTCACTACCCGTTCAGGTTATACCCCTATGTACTAATTACACTTATGGATTAGGAAGGCTTAATTTAGAGGAAACGCACCCTCATTTGCATGGAAGGAGAGTGGAAAAACCACCCTCAGTGCACCCGACCAGGATCAAACCCTAGTACCCCCATCTTAGGCAGTTTAGTCTAACATGAGATTAGCACATTAGACTACGCAGCCAACGAAGCGGTTACTACAATAATCATTGTTTACATATATTTTTTGTATAAAAATCTTGTGTTTATGTTAAGTGTGTTATTTAAATATTAGGTCATCCATTACACTGTGTCACAAAGTCCAGCTAAGAATAAAATCGATTTTGTTGTATTTAGCAGATTTGCAGTATTAAGATAAATTAACCTCCATGTCTTCAGCCAACAGTTGAGCCATACTAACAGAGTGGCTGCTGTTTGTTGGCGAGGGTCGTGCCAACTTCTCAGCATAGAGGGGTCATATGGTCGGCAAAACAATCCCCCGGCTATTAATCTTAGTTTTCTAGGCTGCAGTCACTACTTTTTCATTCAAAGTAGCTCCTCATGTGTCCTCACACAAGGCTGAGTTGTCCCTGTTCCAGACCCACTGCTTCATAGAAAATCTGGAAGCTCTGGGGATCGAAACCAGGACCTCTAGTTCTGTAGCAAGAAACTCTGAACACTAGACCACAGAAGCAGTCTAAAAAATCAACCTACCACCTATTGATACAAGTTTACTCGGATCACCATATTTTTTCACGAATTACAGCTCAAATATAATTCTCACCCCTCAGCTTGGTCAGAAACGTTTAGCTGATATAGCACACTATATCAAGACAACCAATTCAACCACAAAAACTCATTTAATGATCCCAAGGGTTCAAAAAGCCTGCACATTTATTCGAGATGGAATCATATTTTATTTATTAGAGTGATGGCCATATTGTATTTGTTTGAGTGGTGACTATATTTTTTTCTTCTGCTGGTAGTTACCATATTTTGTCCTTGAGGTTGGTAGGTACACTAAAATACATATGTTAGTTTTAACGTTCTAATATCTGACATATTAAGAGATCCATCAATCCTTTGGTCCCAGATATATCACGACTCTTACTGTAACCACGTTTTTATTACAATGTTCAAGCCATGGATATTATTACATAACCTAGGTAAAGCTACTGCTAATGACAGTATCATCTAAGACACACATTCATATAGTTTGATATAATGTAGCCTAATAAAAGCTCGAGCAGTGTAAGGCAACCATTGCTTCCAAGTGATCACATTACTTCTAGAATAACATTGTGAAGCAGTTTTTATATAGCGCCTTAAATAGGTTTGATCTTCACTCGCACCCAAACGTACACAGCACATTAAAACATGAAATACATAGCTGAAAATACACTTTTTAATGCTTTTTGATAACATTAATTATGCTATGTAAACATTACCCTGACTGATTAAAGTAATTATATGAAGTACAAGCTACTAATTGTTCATGATTATTCTCACTTCTTGTAGAAATAAACTATTGAATTATTTAAGGTAAAATAAAACCAGCGAGTTTAATTCATCACTTATAAACTTAAAACAAAACTTTACTTTAACGAAGTAGGATCTAATCTTGAAAGTACAAATAGAAAAAAAGAATGTTGAAATATTGGATACATGTCCATTAAGATAAGGATAAGTATTTTGAATAATATTACACTAACAGATAAAACTTATGTAGGAATTACAAAATATTAAAACTAACATAATTTAATTTTAAAAATACATGTTGGTGTGAAATAACTATATTAGGGTCTAACTAAAGTAGTTACTTAAAAATTGTTAGGCCTCAGGATATACGTTAAAAAACACGAATTGAACAAAATTATTACAAAACACAAAATTTTGTATGACCCGTCTAGCAGCTACCCTTTGCTCCCGCCACAAAAATATCATTTAAAAATATTCTATAAAAAACATGAAAAATTAACAACATATTATATTCAACCAATCATCCCACACTTTGAGCCCCATTCAAACATAATTAAAAAAGGATTGTTAAAATTTTAAAGCTCAATGATAATCATTACATGCATAAAATTTAACATTTTTTTATTATAATTATTTTAAATTTGCAAATATTCTTCTACAGATGTATTAAAGAAACATAAAGACATTAATGACGACAATTAAAAGGTTCGGATTGCATAACAAGTATATTTCATTTGTATTAACTTTTTTTTTATGTAATATTAAGCTGATATGTTTACTTCTGCACTTTTGACAAGGTGCTGGCTGATTTGCCCCTTCCCCACCAACCCTCTGTAGCATTGAGCTGAGTTTTGTCTCTTCTCAATAAAAGACAAACAATGGACGGAAATTTTACAGAATAAATCTGGTGCACTGTGTATAAACTGTTTGGCAACTGGACTTAGTATTTATATCACGAACAATATTATTTGGATTAGAAAACAAGATTATGTAATTTTCAGAATTCACTTATACTTCCCTCGGTTTCAATAAAATAATAATGAATACATCAGAATAGTTCTCTAACTCAAATAGGTTTATTTACTATGTATTTTTAAAATGCATTTAACTTTTAGATTTCCTCTTTTTAATAAGAACCCTAAAAATAATATTAATTTCAAATTTCAACAGTATGATTTAATATGGTTTAATTTAATGAACTTTAAAGTTTATTTAGATATTATTTGCTTGCTTAAAAACTTACTTCTCTAAGATATGATTTTAAGAATATTGGAAATTTAAAAATGTTACTTATTTTATTAAATAAAACATAGGAGAATGCTGTACATTTTTTATAATTTTTCCACAAGTTTCATTTTCTATACAGTTAATGTATTTTAGTAAGTGAATTAAAGTTACTTCAATCTTGTGTGAGTAGACTGTTCTATATTCAAAAATATTGTTGACTTTGTCATTTTACTTAATTATATAAAATATATTTTTAATAAGTATAATAAGATATAAAAATAAAAAGCTATTTTACAAAATGTTTAAAGTAAGTTATTGTAAAGCCAATTTTTACTTTAGTCAATCCATCCACATGCTCTATTCCAAGTATTTTCTTAATTGTTTGCACTTGTGTTTTTTTATTTTATCATAACACTAAATATATTATGTCAACAGTTATTACTCTACACTATTTTATTTTTCGTTAAGTGTCCAGTTAATCAAACTTTTATCCTGAATTTACACACTGCAACCAGATCTGAAATATCTGCAGATACAAAATGGGCTCAAACGACGGAGGATCGACATGGATGGAAATGTGGAATAATTAAACATTTTAATCACATGCATAATAATGGTAAAGTGCTCCTTTTCTTATATCAAAACAATATTATGAAAATATAGCATGCTTTATAGCAAAGGACAATACTTAAAGAAACGGGAATATAATATAACAATTAAATTTTTATTTTGGAATGTAGTTAGTTAAGAAAATTCATAAACACATTTCTTAAAATCGTACCTCCGCCGCAGTTGCCAAATATAATATATATACCTAAAGTTTTGGTATATTTTATCACATCAACTCGTACATGTAAAGCAATACCACTAATAATAATTCTATAAATATTTTTTCTTTTTTACTTTTTTTTTAAATTCTACAAGTTATTAACAAATGGAAATTTTATTCCCAATTTGCAATGCTGAGACACATTGTTAAGACTAAATTCTATCTGCAAACACCATAAAGATGATTTGAAGCATTCCTCCTGGTTGGAACATACAGCAAACACTTTTAATTGGTACCTTGTTTAACGCTAACCCTCCTTTCCCACCGTTCTTTTGGATTGTCCGACGGCCCCTGAAAGGATCAGTCTCTACTTTGGTTCTTTACACATTGTTATATATATTTACACATCAGTTTACATTAAGATGATTTTATAACTCTGGATGTTTTCAAATATGACAGTTGTTAAGTCATGTTCTACTGCATGTTGGACCACCTTGACAGAAGTTCTTTCTTTCAATTACAAAACTTTTTCCAAACAATTTGCTTTTCGCTATAGAAATTATTTATTTTTCTGTGATACTAGTCTCAAATTTTCCTTTCTGGTTCTATCAAGATCTTCATCCAGATATGTATCTAAACATTTTACACAAACGAGTACTACATTTCTAGAAGAGGTGGTCACAGTGATTACAATATTTGGTACATTAATTTTCAAAGTAGTCATATTATATAATTATATATATTTATGTACAAATGATTATGTTTACCACATATAAATTATTCATCACACTTTACTCCAAAAAATCGGCATATTGCCTAAACTAACTCTCATAAGATAATTTTATTTTATTTTATGAATAAGATTAGCTTAAATTACAAATTGTTCAATCAGCTCATTTATAATTACTTGTTATGATTGAAAGAGATGGAAAAACACTGCGTCTTTGATATGGTACATTTGCTATGCCAGTACTATGTATATGTATTGCTCTAGCTTTCAAATTATTCTTGTAGAACAAAGTTGTTTCTTAAAAAATATTGTAGTCCCAACTCATCAGAGTAGTGTTTTGAAATTACTTCACCTATTGAATTCACAGATGTACAATTCATATCTCTTAGTAGTTTTAATATACAAATATTTTTTTTGTCATTGCTTACTTTCATTTAATATAATTTTATCAATAAGTTTTAATGTATAGTGATCATGTTTTCAACCCTTTTTTTCTATTTAATGTAGTATTTTGATAACATTCTTAGCTCCTAAGAAATCAATCAATTTGAATTTATGAACCACAGTCATTTCATTTCTTAATATAGTTTCTTTTTATAATCTGACCATGCAGGCATTTTCTTTTAATAAAACCATTACTATGTGAATTGATTACATTTTTTAATAAAATTAAAGACTGAAGCACTTTTAACAATCAATTTGGTATTCATCTGGTTGCGAGATAGTTTTTATACAGAATATTTTGGAGCTACATGTTTTAGTAATTGATTAATTTTAAATTTACTTTGGTTTAATATCGTAAAAAAATGGGATATTAAAAAAATAAGTGACCCTAAAGTCTGCATCTCCATAACATGAGTGATTCAAACTAGTAAGTATTTTGCAACACTAATGTAGTTAGCACTTCTTACAATGTAACCCGAATATTAATCAAATTAAATCTCATAGCTAGGCTTATTCAAATGTTGATTTGTTGGAAACTAATAAACTTCCATCTCATCCTATCAAACTTTTATTATATATAGCATAATTTGTTTTGTTTATTGCTATGAATAATAATTATTTTATGTTTCAATATTGAAACAAAAGTTACTGTCCTTCCTTTACATATTCTATGTTATTTAAACAAATCTTTTAAAGTAAAATTATAGTTTTATTGTTGGTTGGTAGATTTAAAAATAATAATTAATAATTGTTTCTGCTGATTGTAGTCTACAGAAGAAATAAAACTTCACACAAATTACTAGAATGACCTACAGTGCTAATTGTAACAATTTTTCATGTTCAGTTTTTGATTTTAATATCCAAAGATTTAAAATTACTCTTAAACAGGCATCAATGTTAATACATTACAAATATGTTCACTAAAGTTGTTTAAAAAAGTAATCTAAAACATAACATTTAGGGCACCTTTGGTTTCAAGCCTTGACATATATAGATACATGGATCATAATTTACATGCCACGGCCCCTAAAATGAATGTTATATAGCAATTAAAGCTATGCCATAAAACGTTCTTAAAATTTGGTTCATGCTAAAAAATTTAATATGCTCATGCTTCACATTAAGTTGGTTTATCAAATCATCTAGTTTATAGTCAAAATGTAATATCATAAGTATTAGATGCAAAGCTATAAGTGTTGAATCATTTTAATATGATTATTAAATATAATTAAAATTGTAAAAAAAACACCAAAGAATGAGCTTGCAAGCAAGCAAGCTATACTGACTAACTGGCCGCTACCATTAGCGATAAAAGTGCCAAAATTTTCAGATAAAGGATATCATGTGGTCAGCACAATGACCCTTCAGTTGTTAATATTAGTTTTCTGAGCCATAGCTGCTACTTCTGTATTCAAGTAGATTCTAACTTGTTCTTATGAGGCTAAGTTTGACCCCGGTCCAAACCTACTGCTTCACAAATAAATTTTGAAAGCACCAGGGATTGAACCTGTAGCCAGGAACTCTGACCATTAGACCACAGAGGCAGTAAATTAAACATGTAAATAGACAATATTAGAAGAATGAAAGATAGAATACCAAACAAATACTATATATTCAAATTAACTGAAACTACTTTCTGATTTGATGAAATGATTTCTTTTTGTGTGGAGTTATCTAATAATTTTAAATATGATATTTAACATTGAATACATTTCATACAATATGTCAAAACATGAATATCTAGTAAGGAACGCAAGATAACATTGATTTCAGGTTTCTAAACATGCACTTTAGAGTTTAATATTTAGAGCATGAACCAGATTTAATAATTCGTTAAAGGTATGGACAGATGATTGTTTTCAATTTTCGTCCATTTTAGAGTTTTCTTAAGTAACTTCCAAGCTACTGTACAAAATATATTATATAGGTAGATCAATTGATTTATATAAAACTATATGTAGTACATCAGGGGCCATGACCATAAACAGTTTTGATATAATGTTGACCTTCCTTCATAGCTATAGCCAGTTAAAAATTCATATATTTAATAAAAACAAGTTACTAACAACCCCTATTTTAAAAACAAATCCATTGATCAAAAATTATAACAAAATCATATAGATTAATAATGTTACCTAGCACATTAGCTTTTTATTGTGTATTTTTTGTAATTTTTTTCCATAAGTTTTTTCTAAATTTGTGCTGAGTCTCCTCAGTTTTCCAGAAACTCACGTAACTCAGGCTAGTCCCCTTTACGACATGGCCATCCTGACTAGAAGATGAGGCCTATGTCAGGTGCTAATTTGTAAGTAAGGGTAATTAAGATTGTCCATTTTCTTCTCCCTTGGGTCCCTAAAACAAACAGAAATTAGCATTTATTAGCAGATACTTAAACATATACAAAATAGTTTTAGCAATAATTGGTAAATGGTTTTATTCAATTAAAATTTAATTATCGGCATTGGAATTTGTCCAGTAACATCTATATATTAGACTCGACTTTGTATAGGATAAGAGAGAAAGGTAAAAATTGTAAAAAGGACCAAAAGGGTAAAGAGTAAAACTAATAGAATAATTTTAAAAAAGGATGGGTAAAAGGCGGAAAAAGGATTAAAAAACAAAAAGGGTAAAAAATGCAAAAAGAGGAAAAGGATGAAAAGTAAATATAATTACTTTTTCAGCATTTTTTTACCACTTTTAAGTTTCCCCTTTTAGCCTGTTTACCCCTTTTATAATTTTTTAAGAACTATTAGCCCTTTTTAATCATTTAACCATTTTTCACTTTTTATGCCTTTTGCCTTGTTTATCCTTTTTAATCTTTTTTCTCTTTTTGAATTATTTACCCATTTTATTCCTTTTACACTTTTTACTCTTTGTATATTTTTATCAATTTAAAAATTCACCTTTTTCTATGAAATACTAAACTTTGACCATAAGAAATATTTTAGGGTAAAAGGGTTAAAAAGGTAAAAAAGGGTAAACATTAAATCAAATTTATTTTTTAAAAAGGGAGTAATTAATAAGGCAAAAGGGGTTATAAGAGAAAAGGGGGAAAAATGTTAAAGTGGGCAGAAAGTAGGTATAATACAAATCAAAAGGGTATAAAAGAAGGGGTAAAAACGACACAGAAAAGTAATCATATTCTGAAAATTGAAAAATGACACCTGGACATGGGAATCGAACCCGGGACCTTCGGCTTACGGGCACGGGTTCGATTCCCGTGTCCAGGTGTCATTTTTCAATTTTCAGAATATGATATCTAAATGATGTTATCCTCACTAAAATGCATAAATGATAGCTTCGGCTATTTGACTCACAGAAAAGTAATGTTCAATTATAGCTGTACCAATTTAGAGCGCTTCCATTTTCCGGTTTAAATTTGGAAATTCTATGTGTTCAGATGTTATTTGGCTCTCCCCTAATGTATATTGTCTTACATGTCGAACTTTTATTATATATCACACCAAATATTGTTTTTTATATTAGTTCTAGGATTCTTGATCAATCCACCTTTCCCATTTACTACTTCTTCATTTAAAAATTGAAAGATCAAACTTCAATGGTTGATTGGGTGATTCTTATACCCGCTTGACAAATTTCAATCTTCTACTACAGTGAAAAATAATTTCTTATGTTAGTTTTGGAAATTTTGAAAACCCTCATTTCACCAGCCCTCCTTCTAAATAGTAACTATTTAAAATCTATTATACGATTGGAGTTATTCTTCTACATTCCTGGCAAATTTAACCTGCCTCACATAAAAGGTTAATTTTTTTAACCAACCCTCTTACCCCCTCACCACTATTTTATTCATTTCTAATTTTAGGGCTTTTATATCTATTTGAAAAGTAGTTGTTTCTATTTGTCTTGGAAATAGTAAATCCCCCTCCCCCATTCTTCCTTTAAATAAGTTATAATTAGAAATTTCGAAATTTACAATGAATTAGGTTACCTGGAGATTGTCCTTTTACCTGCCTACCAAATTTAAATTTTTACCACAAATAAAAGGTTTTTCCTGTTATGGCCTTTTATTTCCTCCACCCCCATTGTTTCCCAAAATCCAAATTAAAAATTTAGGATTTTCAGCCCTTAATATTTATTTGTAATTTTTTTTACCTGCCTACCAAATTTCAGTTTTCTACCAAAGTGAGAAGTAGTTGTTTACTATTAGTTTTTGAAACTTCGAACCACTTCAACTGCTTTTCCCCAATTAATTTTTAGAAATTTCAAATTTTAAAATTTATTGGGTTATCTGGAGTTGTCTTTCCACCCCTTTCCCAAATTTCAATTTTCTACCTCATACAAAAGTTTGTTTCAAGTTGTAGACTCCCATTTCCTTGGGCCCCATTTACAAATTTTCCAATTTTAGATTTTTCTGGTTATACGGGGCAATCTTGCTACCTTCTTGCCCAGAAAAATTTCAAGTTTACATGTCCTGGGGTTGAGAAAATACAGTGATCAGTGAGCCGTACAATTTTATGCCCCTCTCTACCCTCTTAGGAAATTAAAATAGAAAAACCCTCTAAAACGTATAGCCCAACTCTAGAAAAGAGCCTTAATTTTAAATTCCAAAGTTTTATGTACACTGGTTCAAAATATACATAAGTGAATTTTGAAAATTTTCAACTCCCTCTCTCCTCTCTCCACCTTATTAGAGAATTAAATTAGAAAAAAAAAGTTGAACCCAAATCTAGAAAGGAATCTTAATTCTAAATTTCAAGTCTCTATGTACAATGGCTCAAAAGATACATTAGTTAATTTTGAAAACTTTCAACCCCCCTTTTTCAATCATTAGGGGTCAAATTTCATAAAACTCCGTCTTATATTTTGTCTAGGGCCTAAAAGGAACTTTCACTTCAAGTTTCCAGGCTTTAGGGTTGGGTAGATACTATGATGGGTGATTGAGTGAGTGAATGGGTGGATTTTGCCTTTTATATAAGAGATAGATCACTACATTTGACCAATGAATGTATCATGGCGACATGAGAAGAAGAGTTTGTTATAGATACCAAACACTTCTTGTTTACTCTCCATGTCAACCAAACTTTCATGGCCACCAATCTACATTTCATATTATATTAAATTAAGTATTAAAGCTTTTTCGCGGCTTTATTATTTCTTAATTTTTTTCGGTTTTAAATTAATTTAAATAATTCTAATATAAATTTTAAATTCTGGGTTTGAGGTGCAAATGTTCGTACACATGTGTATTTCTTCTAAGTTATAACTTCATTATCCTAACCACACTAGAGAATTTAAATGCGGATAGTTTGGAAGTATAGTTAGTAAGACGTACTGAAAAAAAACATCTACACGTATTTTAGCAAAAAGGATATTTAATGGATTAATCTTAGGGTTAGTAGGGATTAGGATAGTTAGGTTAAGTTCCCCCGAACTAACTTGAACACGTACAATAAAAAAAAGCCCAGAAAAGGACTGAAAAAGCATATACATGACAATTGATTTACTAATATAACTCAGATTGAAACTAGCACCTGAGAGTGGCCGTTTAAGAAATAACATTTGTTAAAAGATATGGAAATCTCAGTGTAGGCGTATGGAAGAGCAGATACCTGACCGTAATTAGAATCTTAAGGCGCTCTCAACCACGAGCGATCGAACATGAGTGGAGCTAGCGAAGCGATAATATTTGCTGGACCGTTGGCATAAAAGTGTCCAACGTAAAACGAAGCGATGGGGCGTGCGACGCGGCCGAACTCCAAGCGGTTGACTCAATAGAATATTTTGATATTTTCGTGTGCGGTGAGACAACTGTTTCTCTGACCAATCAATCAAAGGTAGTGTTTACCTTCACAACTTTTGTTGGACTATGCATTCACAGGCAATGTTTATAGTGGGAAATTTGGTTGGTTCAAATTACATCAAATTTTGGGATTAAAATGTCAGAATTTATTGAATCAGTGACGTAATAAATATAACTTTGCTTTGGAATATTAAAAATAGATCTCTAATAACCTATTTCTTATGGAAAGAAAATGGTCCAGGCTCCCTGAAATTATTCATACAACTAAGGTTTTTGTTATTTTCACAACTATGATACAATATTTCTATATTGGAAAATGTTAGTTTAAAACCTAATCAGCTTTATACACCTACACAATGCAGGCGTATGGAAGAGTGGACATTATTATTATCCTCCTTAAATTATTTTATGTTCAATGTGTTCTTTCTTTTTATAAATTGTGAAATCAATCGAAAGATTCCCTTTCCAAATTTATGTTATTTATTTAAGATATTTCCGTTTGGCTTTTTGTAAATAAACAATTAACTGAATTCATGTTACCTTGACGACAAAACCAGGGCTAATGATTTGAACTGGTCACTTGTTTCATATTTTCACCGACGCGGGACAATCGTGTCAATTTGCTTGCTTCGCTTCACTTTTGATCGCTCACGTAGCACAGTGCCAAACTCAATCTACATGATCGGAGCTGAGGATGTCATCGCAAAGTAAATTCTTTTGGGGGAAAAAACAGCAACATTGCCAATTAATTATTTATCAATCATTATAAGCACGAGAACTTTCAATATTTATATGTTACTATCACGGGTGTTGGGTAAACAATTGCTGCGTGTTTGTGGAACGTCAACATAATTGAACTTATTAAAAGGTAGCGAATTACACATAGTTTCTTCCAGTAGCGCATCGAGAGGAAGGCAAGTGGTGCATTTGCCGAACCTAAGGGGCGCAAATTTCATTCAGAATTTAAATCAAATTTGAAGTAGCATTGAAGATGTTTAAAATATAAATACTATTTAATAAGACAAGTCACATTTAAAGTTTCAGAAAAATTCTCAATTTTAAAACATGTACAGAAATAATAGTTTTGATACATTTTAAGGTCACTTACATAATTTAAATCGTTGCTCTGAGCTAGCATGGAAAACACGCTCAAATAGCTTTTAGGGGGCATTTAATATGAATTCATTGTCCTGACTTTCAGAAGTTAGAGGGGGGTGAAGGGTGAGGGGGTTCTATGTCCCCTAACATCGCCCAGAAATTTCATTTTGTCTAAAGCCCTTATCGTATTCCCATCCTCACCCAAAAAATATTGAGGGCATCATTGGTTCTTCATATCATCCACACCGTCTGTTTGTGCATTTTTAATTGCTTACGAAATTGGGTCCTAAGACTAAGTACTCTTCATACGGACAAGCCACCGAGACTTAAATCGACATTTAGTACTAGCGGTACAGTTAGGTGTGCAGTGATTATACATTAAGTATACGCTTGGTTATTTTATAAAAGTCTACAAAATACTTATTAAAAAGATATCAAGACATAAAACATACAATAATAATTGCAAGTTTTATGCCTTAATATCATTTTAATGACTAGTGTATGTATTATAAACTAAGACTATTATTTGTATATATTATTAATATGACATTTTAGGGTAGGCTCTATAGCAACAACTAAAGAGGGTTTAAGAAACCCTAACAAAAGAGAAATTTAATTGATATACCTTGACCAACTTTCAACTCACCTCCCCTCGAGCCAGTTGTTAGCATTTTTTTAAATCATGTGAGCGTATTTCTACGTGTTTTTATTTTAAATGATTTTAAAACGAATAAACTTAAAATAAAAAATATATTAAATTTAAAAAATTTCCTGTGAAGTTCTAAAGCTAATGGAAATGTACACTAAACCATTTCCTCACTGTATTTCAGCATGTATCCTGGATAATATTATTGCAGCTTTTTATCTTTGCCTGCTGGGTCTGCCTCAGCATATTATAATAGTCACATATTCCTTTCTCACTCTTACTCTGATATCCTATTTTTGTATTTTGACTTACAACTTAGTTCTATAACTTAAAAACATGTTAAGACTGCTGTGACTTGATGCTGATCCCGAGGCTTCGTGCCTACCCCACTATTAGCATAGATTGGATCTCCTCCGTCCCAATGTTCCTTCTTCCTTGCAAAGTCTTAAGTTCTCCACACTATAAATGAGATAATACCTCTATTATACTTTACTTCCCAGTGGAAGACCACTGTAGTCTCCGTCCATAAACCAGGGAAACTACCAGAATGGTAATATTTCTTGAAACTCTCTCCCTCTCTTTCTGTCAGGAAGGGGGTGGAGAAACTGAAGCTGTTCCATCTGAAGGCCTGGCCTCTTCCAGTAGATCACCATTCAGTCTTCTGGAGGGCCTGTAGACTCCACCCCCTACCCCCACCCCATGTGACCCATTAATGGTTCGCCGTGTTGGACATAAAGGTTTCGTTCAACAGTGTCAGCCACTGGGAGTCCCTCTCTGGTTTTCCGAGATGTGGGCCCCTTTCTCCACCCATTTTAATCATTACTCGGAAACAACTTTTTTATTTTCAATGTGAACCATGTCCTTTTATCTGTATGTCTTATTTAAACCAAGGTTCTCCAAGGTACATTCTCTCTTCCATCCTCTTTTCCTTGTCTGCGCAGGTCATTCAGGACATGATATAGGCAAAGTTAAGCTCTCCGCTAATGGGGTTGTTGGCCGATCACATCTTCCAATCAATTTATTTTAATCCTTAGAAAACAAATGACATGTCATGTAACCACATTAGACCAGGTCCTCTACACGAACATTACGTGGTGGGCGACGTGGTCCAATGGCTTACCTTGTTAAGGTGTCTGAAGGTGACGCTGAAGTCCAAATTTAGCTGTTACTCACACCTGAGTAGGGCAATGGTTTGCATCCGGGGTGTAATGTTGAATCTCGCACAACCTATTGCAACTAGCCAGTCTGTTTACGCGCGCACTCAAGGTAGACAATTTCAAACGGATGTCCTGTTTATCCTTCCTTATGGCTACACCATCTAGTTATGCAACCCTCACTACCTATTTTCCCGCCTCCACATCATCTATCACTATTACCTTTACATAATGTATAGATCTCTACTCTGCGTCCCTAGCCAAGTCTTTGGACCCTCTCTTCTGGACGTAATGAACCAAGAATGTGCAAAATAATTATTCAAATGGGCATTTTACAGTTCTAATGGGGTTTCTCGGGATATCAGTGACTGAAACGGCCCTGCCTAAATCACCGCCATTTCAGGGATGGCGTGTAGAGGAACACTCGGCGAAGGAGGGTTAGACCGGGACCACAGAAAAGGTATATACCTACTACCTAATACCTAATCGGAGCTCATTATCCCTAATAGCAAGTGTAATGACTCTGACGAGGGATACGAGCTCGAGTAATAAATTGACGTATGCGATTATACTCTTATATAAATAATGTTCAATTTTCTGTTAACAAATCTGATGAACTGTGAGATTAATACGCTGGGAGAGGGAATGTCATGACGAATACAAAGTGTATTTGCACGTTTCCAAAGTATAGCTTTGATTTGCACTTTAATCGTCCAAAATAATAAGCCCATATTTATTTTAAAACAAAGAGTAGGGCACCCATTTATTTACTTGGGAAGGGGGAAGAAAAAGGGTTATACAATTTAATATATCCTTTTTAATCTATATTTTTCTATACACATTACTAATCGCAGTAGGTAAGAAACTGTGCATATAGTTCAGATTAACGAGTGCACAATTACTGCCATACATTTATCAATCAATTGTTGCAATATAAATATCTGGTTCATGGAACCTCTGCCTGGCATTAAAACATATTGCACAGCCCAAATATTGTCCTCAATCTTTCCACGCACCCTCTCAATTATTCGGAAGAGTTTCGAGAGTGTAAACCTTTTGAATATAAGATCGTAAGTTTGGTCTTAAAATATATCCTATACATTTGACAAATCTTTAATGCTCTATACCATAGTTTTACTTTACATCGACCACCACGTGATGTAGTGGTCAGAGTTACCGCCTACAAATCTAAAGGTTCTGGGTTAGATAACCAGCACTCCCAAATTTTTTGTAAGTCGGTGGGCCCGGAACGAGGTCAACTCAGCCTCGTAAGGACAAACGAGCAACTTGAATTAAAAGTTAGCAGTTCCTGTCAATAAAACTGAAATTAACGGCTGGAGGGTTCAATGTGCTGGCCACATGACATCCTCCATACACAGAGGTTGGCGCTATCTTCATCAACAAATAGTGGTCACCTTGTTGGAATAGTTCAATTATGGGCTGAGGTCATAGATATAATTTTAATTAAAAAAAAAATTTACTACACTTCTTTGATATCTGCGAAGGGAAAGAAGTGAATGTCCATCTGGGTCCAACCTCCCTAATGCGCCTCTGAACAGAATGAGATATCACACTGATCTCCAATGTGACAACCTAATTTCACTAGAAATGCTAAGGTAGCACCGACAAAAGAAGACACGGCCAGCTCAACAAAATTAGGCAAGAGAAGACATAGTCTACAACAGTATCGAACGGTTAAAATACCAAAGTATGTCTGACTTTAGACTTTCTCTACCCACCCATTCAACGATATGAAAGAAATTGACATTCTCGTAGTACTAATATTTTTTAAAATGAGCTTTTAGGTCAGTCAAGCTCAATCACGGCCCTTAAATATGCTGTGATTGAAGAATTTGAAGTCATGCCACACTGTAAGAATCATTACAAAAGGTGCCGTGATTTAAAAAAATATTAGAATGTGGAATCTTAACTAAAGAAATAATGATAATTTTAAAATGTGTGAATTAAAAAAAATGCTAGCTATAGACGTAAAAATAATATAAGTTTAATAATCAAATTGCTTGTTAATAACTCAAATAACTTCAAGACATATATATTTTTGAAATGTTAAACCTGTTTGAATTCTTTTGTTCTAACTTTTCTTATCTTGTACTGATTATTTACTATTCTGAATGAAAAAACCATTTTACTCAAGAGAGTATATAATTCATATAAAATGAAAAGAAGATTTAAGGAAAAAGTAAACAATAAAGCTTGAACAAGATTAGGCTTGTCCAGTAAAGGCCGATACACACATAATGCTAAGCTAAGCTGTGTTGTGCTAAGACTTTGTTACTTTGTTTTCACACTCATTGCTAAGCTAGGTTAAGTAATTATCCCCTTTCCCCCTCCTGAATTCAGTGTTGTTTCTTTCTGGTCTACTCCAGTCAAGTTTAGTTATGGCGTTCTCCAAAATATCTTGTTTTAGCTCAAATGATAGTACAGAGGAAGAGAAGATGTGGCTGTTAGCATCCGTTTTATAAGATGAAGAAAATTTAGGAGGTGGAGGTTTGACTTGTTCAATTAATGCTTCATTTTAATATAAAACACTTTATTAAATATAAAACCTAAATAGAATATTGCTGAAATACACGTGAAACATACTGAAAACAAAACTTCAAGACCTCTTTGGTTATTTTCTCCTAACCAGCCCTGCGTCTATTCAACACAGATCTCAAGCTGCGCTATGCGCAACGTAAGATGGCTCAAGATGAGAGATGGAAAAATTAACTGCCCGGCCAGTAATCGGAAAAACATAGCGCGGCGTAGCAAGGCATAGCTTAGCTTAACTTAGCTTAGCTTTTTGTTTGAACCAACATATTTAAATATATGGTCCGCTATTTTTCCAAACAGATAATAGAGCAGATCTTAGCTTAGCCTATCTTATCTTCACGTTCTGTGTGTACCACCTTAATAGTTAGAGATGTCGTTTTTCCCAAGTGAGTGGTGACCAATTTTTGACAATACTGACAGTAATTTTTTATATTAATTGTGTGTTTAAGTCTAAGTTGCTACTCTTGCAATAGACTAGACTACCGATGATGGGGAGATTGAGGTTCGAATCTAGATCGGATATACTGGGTGTGGTTTTTGCAAAATGGTTTTCCACTCTCCCTCCAAGCAAATTTAGGTACATTTCCTGTAAATACAACCATTCTTATCCCTAAAACTATTAGTGTAATTAATGCATAAGCGCATATCCCGAAAGGGTAATAAGATGCGCTGATAAAAAAACACGGGCTCACTAAAGAATTAAAATAAAGGGATATATATTATCAGAATAAAAAAATGAAAATTCATTATAGATTTCCTAAGGAAGTAGAAAAATAACACTTTAGAGTTAAATGGTATTACACTAAAACACTGTTGCATTCGGCTGGAATGTAAACTCTACTCTAAATTCAAAATATGATTGGTGCACGCCAATTAAACACTGATGTGCTTAATCAGTCAAACTTGCCTGTTACTTAGTTCAGTGAGTTCAGATGCTTAGAATGAAAGGATACTGAAGTTCAGACTTTGTTCAAACTTTGACAAACAAGAGAAAACACTGATGAATGAATGTGTTTGACTATCGAGTTTAACACGAAACATAGCGGAGTTTTATCATTGTCTCGTTGTCTAGCAAGAAATTGTTAGAAATCTAGATGGTATAATAAAATGCAATCAAAATTTGATATATATTTTAAAAACTTACTCTAATACAAATTCATACCTCCATAAAATAGAATTACCACGCCACTACTCTACCAAATGATCTATACTCGTCCAAAACCATGACAGATTCCCAAAGGTCTGGAGCCACAAATACAATGAATCACGGCGCTACGTTCTCATGTTTTCTTTAACCAATATTCCTAATTTTTAGACAGTGAAATAACTCTTAAGCAATGTCAAACATTACAAAGTTTCTCAAAAAAGTGTATGTGAAATGTCTAAAGAAACAATGTGCCGATCATGATAGTGTAATTTCTGTTCGGGTGATAATATTGGTTTGAGTCCGAGATTCAATAATGCTCGTAGTAAGAAAATTAACATCACGCACACATTTTTTTATTTATTTAAAAAATAAATACATGATTAATGAATAGTTTTGTTTTAAAATGTTAAAATTTTAAAAGAATTCATTCATTAAATTTGATGTTTGGCATTATCAAATGATTTAAGCTATTGAACGAAGAAAACTAAATTTTTCAAAATTTAGAATGATCATTTGTTAGTTGCCAATAGCAGTCACCTCTATATTGTTGATATTCGAATAGTATAAATGATTCGTTCGTAGCTGCTGATTGCCCTTGTGTATTTCACAGCCTTTGGTCTTAATAAAACCAACTATTCGAAATCACAAGGCCCACTAAGCTTACAATACCTTTTGCCTTCAATAATGAGCTTAACAGAAAAATATACCAGTATGTGAAATGTCTGAATGCGTATCATCAACACATTATAAATGAAGCAGTAATGTATGAAACAAAGAAATACATTTTAAACTGCTCTAGGATTGATGTCAGGGGAGTGGGGAGTGGAGGCTCATCACGTCATGCTTGACCAATCTGTGAAGAGTAGTTGTCATAGTAACCGATGCACGTTGCCAGATTTCTTGACAGTTACTGAGTATGCTGGCATAGAAGTAACGCGCAAACTCCCGCTGTGTGGCAACTATGCTCCCAAGCCTACTCGCCACGCGGATCATAAAGCAGTTTAAATCACAGTATAATATGTTAATATTATTTGCAATGAACTGTAGGTCTATTGTAGTGAAAGTTTTATCTTAGTTAAAATATATAAATAGTGTGAAATTTTAAGGTTGATTAGTGGTCAGCAAAGATACCAGAGGTAGTGCTGACTAATGATAGACTGTATTACAGTTGTAATGTTTATAGATATCTACAGGCAAACCTTTGCTTATGTAAGAATGACTTTAGATAAGCATGGAGAGAAGAGTCAGTGCTGTCCAACAATATACTTTATGGAAAATAATATTTTGTATGGATATTTATATAGGAACATATTAAAATCAATTAGGTCTACCATTGGTCAGCATGGAAGCAAGCGGCAGTGTTAAAAAATAATTGCCTTTATGAAGTTAATGTTTGGTATAATTTGTATTAGACTTAATAGTAGACGAGAGTGCTAATTGTAGCTGGTGTAAAATGTCAAGTTGTTAATAGTACCCGGGGTCCTAATAATGACCGAGTTGTAGACGAGACATATGTCTTCCGATAATGTTTAATGAGACTCACACCACACATTTCTCCTAGTACCCTTTCCTGTTATTCAACCCTGGGCTGAACTTTCCTAGTAGTTCCCACACTTAACTTCATGTCACTAATTTAGCGTGATCCCTACTCTTCAGTATAAAAAAGTTTTTCCAGCGTAAACTTCGTAAAATCAATTTTCTTTGGTAGTAGGAACTCCAAAAGTAGCCGGGTGCTTCAATTGTAACAGGGGTGAAAAGTAAAGTTGTTAATAGTAGCTGGGGCTAACCTTAGGCCAAACACTGTAGATAACAAGGAACGTATTAGAAACAGTAAGGCTAACTATTTATCCAACACCAACATAAATGGATTTAAAAAATTGTCAATTGAATTAATATAAACTACTTATTGAATAGGTACAGTCCAAATGTTGTAAGGTAGGGGGTCCATCTATCGTCCCCCACTTGTTTTCTGCTAACTATTATTTGATCTTTAGAGTTTAAGATCTGAAACTAATGCAGTTAGAAAGTTTAAACATTTTATTCTATGGATCACTTGGTGAAACATGAAACAACTGAACCAAAAAAATAGGTAAAGCATAAATTCACAAAAATGAACATTCCAATTATTCCAAAAAGTGGCCCTGATTCCGTCCCCTCTGTTTCATTTTAAATTATACACAGATAGCATGTAAAAACAAGTCAGAGACACAAAGAATATTAAGAAATGCTAAATTAATAATTTACTGAAAAGAATATATAAAAATACAAAGGGAAGAGTAAAATTATCAAAAGCATTTGCCTTCTATTACAAAATAATATCTGCTTTCGAAAAATAGCGTATCATCTTATTATCTTATTAGATAATCAATCACACATCCAAACAGCTGTCACATATAAAATGTTTCTTTATTTCACAGGAAGTGCACAACTCGTGACACCATTGGTAGCACTTCCCGCATGAGATCCATTTCTCGCCACATTTGTCACCAGAAAATGGTTTCCCACAAAATTGACAATCGACATCGTCATCACTATCCTCATTGTCTGTTGACACATAAACCACTTCGGTCTCATCATAAGAAGAACTGTCACTTGAAGTATCAAGGAATGGCTTCCTTCGCTTCTGTTGGAGAGCAGACTTCTTTTTCAGAGTATCTGACGTGGAGGGTTGGGAATTTGACGAAGAAGCTTTGTAGACTGATGGTAGTTTTCCTGATGACGAAGTTGCGGTGGTGGTCCTGGATCTTTTAAGAGCTGAAGAGGATATTTTTGAGAATTCCTTGGTTATTTTAGGATCCAATGTCTTAGTCAAAGGGTGAGAAGAGGAAGCAAATGGAAGCTTCTTTCGATAACTTTTTGGTGGTTGTTCTTCAACATTTTCTGCTTTGCGTTTTTTCTCTGTAGCCTCCTGAACTTTTTCTTTGTGTGGGGTTCCTGTCACTAGAAACGCTTCGCCGCGCCTGTTTGAGGTTGAAGGCAGAATTGCTGGAACTTCCCTAATGTCCTTTGGAGAGATTTTCTGGGATGAAGAGCATCCACATGTTAAAGGAAAAGCTGGTGTTGATAGATATTCAGGTGTTGGCAAAGACAATCCAAGTGTTAAAGGACTTAACGATGTAACGCCCTGTGTCATCGGAGCTCTAGATGTTGAAGGATGCTCTGAACGAGCACTCTGATTCCCAGTTGACTGAACAACAAAGTCGGTTTCACGGAAAATATCTGGATTGAAAGGATAGAGGCCTGTCTTCCTGAATCCGTTGATTGCTATTTCCAGGGTTGCAGCTTGCATATAGCCTTTACTAAACAGTGAAGCAACCTGAAGCTTTCTGACAATACGGTTCGGATTATTTGAGAGCCAATTCTCAACAGATTTTGCATAGTATGTCTTAAGAGGAAACATGAAAGACACATCCATGGGTTGCATCTTGGCTGTGGAATGTGGAGGCAGGCAAACAATTGAGACGCCAGTTTCTCGGGCTCTCTCGATCAGATGGATGTTGCGAGTGTGTGAATAGTGGCCATCTAAGACAAGAACAATTGGGTTTTCTTTAGTTGGCCTCACTTTGACAATAAAATGTTCCAGCCACCTGGAAAAAAGGGGGCCACTGATCCACCCACTTTCAGAGACACCACCTATCGAACCAGGAGGTGCTCCATCTAGCAGTTCCACCTGCCACTGCTTCTGAGGAAAGATTAACATGGGTGGAACGAACTGCCCTGCTGCAGACTGCAGTGATGGTTGCTCCTCGTTCTGCAGAAGCCAGCTTGTGTACTTCTTTTTTCCCTTTGGCTGTTATTATTTTAGTCGCTTTATGCTGTACAACAGAAATGCCCGTCTCATCAACATTAAATATTCTAGAAGGATCAGAATTAACCTTCTCTAGCTCCTGTTTGTATATGGAAAAAAACTTCTGAACATTTTCACGTGTGAATCCTTGAATTCTAGCAAGCGATAGATTTTGTGGTTTTCTAACAGAAAGATGTGGGTGTCTTTTCAAAAAAAGACGCTGCCATTTACGGCCAGCCTGTCCTGTCTCTGTAGAAAAAGGGTGAGAAAGATTGTTCCTGATAGCTAACTGGAAAGCCATCCTCTTAAGATCTGCCAGAGTCATTCCATAATAACTCCTTTGCATTTCCATACAATAATCGACTAGCAATTTTTCAACCTCCTCAGTTAAAGTAGGTTTTCTTCCTATTTTATTTTTCACACATTCTTCAGCTTGAACACCAGACTTTACATAGTCCTTCAAAGTTGCTCTTGGTATATTAAACGCCTTTACAGCAGTTTTGTATCCCATCTTTTTATCCCTTACAGCTTTTATGGCTTCTATCATAGATTCCTTGTTCCACTGCTTACGTTTCCCCATCTAGAAACACACCAATAAAAAATACTATACCAACTGACAGAGTTCTAAATTTCGTCCCTGGGACGAAATTTGGGACTCACCTAGGGGACGAAATCAGGTCCAGTATACACAAACAATATGGCGACCTAATTCTCAAAACACGCTTTGTTTCTTATCCTGTAGCCTACGCATTGTAAAAATAGACATCATAGGCTATATATTACAGATATATAGTGATTTATTTACATACCTTAGTAAGAGATATGGCCTTGGAAATGTGGACAAAATAATTACTCGAACATTTACAAAAAATGGAAATAAAAATAACTCACGCAAAAACAAACACAGAGCCACAAGTTCATTACAGACTCGCTAATGCGTCATTGGCGAGGTTTAACACTAGCTTCCACCATGCTGCAGCACTTACCAGACGAGAAACCCAGGGGGGTGGAATTAGGCGCGGGGACGAATAACGGGCCCTTTACCTTACACAATATAGTCGCTAACTTATTATTATTATTCGATAGTCGATAGCACCAATCAAAAATTCCAACTATCAAGTAGTTATGGTGGAGTTTGGTAACAGAAAAAGAACAATATAAGGCTCCAAAAGGTTTGAATTCCAGAAGTTTAGCAAATATATTATTGAACCTTATTGAGGCTTCTTGTTTTTCAGGAGATCTTCATGATTACTTTCACTATACATAATCAATTCTAATCAAATATTAGGCCTAGTTACATTCATCGTGTGGTCTTATTAACGGCAAGTTCCTGTGAAACTGTCGTTTTACGAATGGTTTGTACTGTTTCGTTATTCACTGCTACAACTAAAGGTGATCACGTTTAATTTACTAATATAAACATTTCAGATCAATCTTCAAAATGAGGTATTCCCCTATTTTTGTCTCCCGCTTGTCTACAGTAAATAATAAACAAACACACACCAGAGACAAACCAACCTCTGCCATTTTGCTTTTGGCGTACTCAATACGAATGGCTCCTCGGTCAGAGGAGAGCAGGAAGGATCCTTGGAGGGTGTTCATGGCCTGAGCGGCGAAACGCACGTCTTGGTACTCGACGAAAGCCACCGGGGACCCACCTTTGGTGTGCATGCGGAGACGGCAGAAGCCGGGGAAACTGTGCACACACAAGAGAAAAACAAAGAGACCAACAATAATGTGCGTGTTAAAATAAATAAATAAATAAAGGAGTCACGTTAGTAAAAAAAAAAGGGGTCGTGAAACATCTCAAGAAAAGTTGTTAAGACATACATTCTAGGTAAAATAAAAAATATAAGTTGCGAAGTCTACATGACAATGTCAGTATTTTAAGGTGTATTAAGGTAAGGTGTTATATTTGCATTCAATGAGCACAGGCAGGTTTAAGTGGCTACTGGGAGTTCCCCAACAAACGAAGGCAATACCTATTTTTAAACACAAAATCTCTCTTGGAACTATTTACAGTCTTTTTGAAAATATACTTGGGATTTTATCTATAACTAGCTTAATATAGCTCCAATAAGCTATTAAATAAGACATTGAAACGGAATACAATAATGAATTAATATTAATGGGAGAGATTTGAGCCCACGGAACTCCCGTACCCCCCTCCCCCTTTATACAGCCCCTAATAAATCTAACTTTGTCTCACTTGATAAATTACTAAACTCACAGTTCTGTAATCATTCACCCCACAATATAGGTTTATCACTTTGACAGTGTAAGTCAATTTACATAATTTATCAAAGTGCCAAGACTTATTTGGAATGTTGATGAATATGGAACTCTTTTTTAGTATATTCAACTATAAGAAAAAAACAAAGTTACCATGTCGAAACAATACCCATAGATTGTCTGCATCTACATAATTTTCGATCTATATTTTGCCCATTAATTGCTAATATAAAGAAAGCTTAAATAAACCCTAATGACATTTTCAAATTGTATCTTTTGCCTTTATCTTGTATTTTATTTTACTTGAAAAAATATAGTTATGCACGGTCTTTAAATGTGTTCACAAAGGAATGTTTCCATTGCAAAATGAACCATTCTTTTACCAACATAACCGATCGTCTAAAAACTATTGTTGGATGTTTTCACCCTCTCTCTTGTAACAACCCCTTTAAAATAAATGGCAATGCAAAGGAAAGTTAAGGGTTAGTGGCGATATCCACCGAACAGCCATGGCAAGACCCTAAGGACGTCAACATTACATATACCAACAATCTACATGGTTAGTGAAGGTATGGTTCTCTTATTCTACAAAGAGTGCAGGTGACTGTGATAAGACAAAGTGGAGGACTGGGTGCATCACAGTGACCAACAAGACATTTGGAACGTTCAATATTATATTTCGAAACGCGAGGAAACGCATATTTTATTATATGCGTAGGAAAAAAAAAGTTGTTTGTACAGTAAACTCCCAATCATTCACGTGTGATATCCGGTTTGCGACTTATCCGTGCATCACATCCGTGAATCTTCTTCCATTTTCATTTTTTGGCTTTTTGGGAGCCAGACTTATAAGAAAATTGTTGTTTATATTATAGTCTGGCAAACACAAATGGTTTTTACAAATTAACCTTTTTGGTTAAGGATTTTTGTTGTTGTTGTTGTCAATTTGGGGTGTGATGGGAAATTAAACTGGCTTTTAAAATCGGATTATTCGTGTTTTGTGAATAAACATGCAACGCCTCTCTTTCATTAGCCCGGATAGTTAAGAGTCTACTATATATAAAATTACATACACTGTTTAATGCTGCTTAAAAATACGTTTGTTTATACATGAAGATTTTTTTATTAATTATAATCATGAAAATTAGTCAAGTTTCGTCTTAAGACACTAAGTATTTTTTTTATTGTTAGATGATTAACTACTGATTACATTTTTTGCAGATGCATTAGCCTAACCTTGCAAAGCTGGTTAGTTAATATATAGAAATGTAGTCTGAATTACCAATAATAACTGTAAAATTATAAATTTTGGAATCAAACTCATATCACAATTTGATTTTGAAAGTTAGATTCGGAAAATACACATAAATCAAGCCTTTTCCACGCAGCCCTCATATTGGAGAGTAAAATAGGTGATAAATTAATATTAATTCTATAAAATTACTAATGTATAAAAATACATGGTAAGATAGATACAATAACATATTAAATAAAAACAAAAGTCTTATCATACGGGTTATAAAAGGCTTTTTGAAACCCAAGTTTGATCTTTCAAAAGTTGAAACATTAAACCAGGGCAAAGGACACAATCATTTGAACGCTTGAGTTGAATATATTTCTATAATCATTATTTTATCACTGGCGTTCATATATATACTATGTTTTGCATCCCACCGGCTTGTTTTTAATGTCAAAATGGTTGTTCTGAATTGATTTAGCGACATTAAAAGTAATAATACCAGTACAAAGAGTAATGATATTTTAACAATTATTTACACTGGATATTCCTTCCAATAAGTTTTAATATAATACTTTTTTTAGACAATACGTATTTTGTGATGTTAATTGTTTAGTGTTAAGAAATAAAAGAACCCCCCCCCCACGATTTAGTAGAACTCCTTATGTAAGTTAACAACTTTTCAAGATAGAAGCCATCACATTGTATCGGATCAACCATCATCCTTGGGGGAACAAAAACTTCTCTGTAGGTTCATTTAATAGGGACAAGTAACGTATAATTTAAAGGAAATGTACCCACATTTGCTTTGAGTGAGAGTGGAGAAACAAAATTTAATCCTTGACTTCCTCTATACAGATAAACAAGACTAGATGATACGGATTAGTTTATTAATAATTTTTACTGACCTTAGTGGTGATCAAGTCATCCAAGTCATCCTAGTGTCATCATAGATTTAATTGGTGGTGACCGGATGATAAAGGTTATTTCAAATGGGTGCACTGAGAAGTGGGTTTTTTCTTAAGATTAATCATTTTGTTTTCCTCATCTATTTTACATTATAATGCTGGTACACTTAAACTTAGAATTGCCCTACTCACATAATTTCCTTTAATTTTGACTTTTATCAACATGGTGTTAAGTAATTGGGGGCTGAGCTATCACTTAGCCTACTCTTTATAAACTAATAATAAGTTACAATTATCTCTATGAATACATGTACATTTAATAATATGTTTTTACTTTCTCATATCAAGATAAATGATTGTAATCGTAAACATTTTTGACCTCGAGATTATGACGAGTCTTTACGTTTCATGTGCATCCAAATCCAAAGAAGTGGATTTTACTATTCTGTTTGTCTGTCTTCCTCCCTGACCACAAATATGAAACAATTTGATCAATTTTGTTCAAACCTAATATCTAAATGTCATAGGACAATGCCTCGGGACTTTATTTTGAATTTGACCCTAATCCTCAAATCAAGGGTAGTTTACTGATGAGCGAGTTATTTCTTAATTCCTAGTTTTTTAAAAACTGGCTATAACTATTTTGATTAAAATTTATAATTGGGGAGTGTTTGACATGACAAATTAAAATGTATTTGTTTTTGAGGGGAAAGGGGCTTTATTCACTTAAGTGTAATTTAGGCTAATGATAATGGCTTTTTAATTTGGAATATTTAAAAAAATTGTTCTAGTGATTTGTTTCGAAATATTTATCTGCTAAGATTTTTATATTATAAATAATTATATAACGTACATTAGTTTTTCTAAAAAATTTTTTGTAGGTTTTTACTAACGACTGATTTCTGTAAAATTTAATTTTATATCAATATTGATTTTACATTTTTGTTCAAATTTGTTATCGGGGGACTATTAAACATGATCAATAATAATATATGTTTTTAATAAATCAATTTAAGGGTAGCTTACACTTGGCAAATTATAAAAAAATTTAGATTTTTCGAAATTAGCCTTGAAAATTGAGTTTAAAATGGGTATCTGTGAAAAGTTTACCATGATAAATAAGAATGTTCTTATTTTTAACAATTAAAAATATTTTAGGATAGTATATAAATTACTTATTTTTGAAAATTTGATATTTGTTAAAAATATTTGAATAATTTTATTTAAAATTTCTTTATAAAGAATATTTTTTTAACAAGATGATCTGTTAATTTTTACTTAATGTGTGAGTGTAGGGAACATGAGTAAAGGGCAGTAATTTTACAGTTTGTATGTCTAAACTTTTTTTGGTTTAAAAAAATTAAATATTGCTCCAGTAGAAACGTATAGTTTAATTTTCTTCACATTGTAACATAAACAGTTCTTTAGAATTTAATGACAACTTTTTCTCTTCATTAAAAAATGTTTGTCATCCTATGACGCTACGCTCATGACAGATATTCAACAACTGTTGGTATCAACATACGAAAAAAAATTAAACTTCTCTTTTTCTACTAGATAAATATTTGAATTATTTTCACAAACAAATATTTTGCCATGAAAACTGCAAAACCACTGCCCTTAACTTGAGTTCCCTGCATACCTACCATAAGGATAGTTTACTGAAAGCATTTTTTTTTAAATCCAAGCTATACATTACATAAGAAAGTTCGCACGGTTATGTTATGACATCTATTTAAGCTAAATTCTCCACCAACATAGTAGTAAGGAAACCTGTCCACAAATTTTGTAAAGTGGAACACAAATTAATCAATTTTATCTAAGTTATGTAGCGTTGACTTCTAATTCACACTACGATTTTTGAGATCGCCGCTTTAAGTTCTATGATATATTTTCTGTCACATCATAAATTATTGATTCACTCCCTTGATAATGGATAACTTTTATAATTGGTTAAGATTTAAAGTTAGAAATATATCTGAAACAATTGAAGCAATTTAAAAACTCAAACAGTGAGTTGATACAATTTAACTTGACTCATTTTTATAATTACAAGTGGGACTTAAATATAAACCAAGATTAAAATATCTGCCTGAGTGAGCATTCAAATAAGGAGGATAGTCTCGTCTTGTCTAGTTTGCCGTGATGAGGAGGAGGTCAGGGTTTTAATCTCGTATGGACACATTCTTTTCCCTCCGTGTTACTATCGATTTGAGCTATCCACACATTTACACTAATGGGGTAGGAATGAGGAAGGTATAGTTTAAAGGATGTTTACCTGAATTTCCGTTTAGGAAGAGTTAGAAATAATTTAGAAAAATCTTAGATCACTCATACAGGATCCAAACCGAGTACCGTTAAATCACTGGCAAATAAGACAAGGACCCTAGAAATGATTTTGTTACACGTGTCCACGGCACGAGTTTGACCGGACATACTACGGTAGTGTTTCCTAAATGGTTTTCTGCTTTACCCCTACGCAAGTACAAGTGTATATATATATATATATATAGAGAGAGAGAGAGAGAGAGAGAGAAAGAGAAACTCGTTTTACTACCCATTCGGGTTATACGCTTAAATATATACTTCCTTTAAATTCCACCTTCATAATCCTTGCCCCATTAATATAAATATACGAATAGGGTGGAAATTTGGTAAGATTCTGTGGAAAGATTAATCAAAAAACCTTTGTAATCATGGTAACACACAATGCCTAACTTATCGACTAGCTACACAGTATAACAGCTCTATCATTTTCATGGTGAGTAATTAATAATGATGTTTCATGACTAAGTAAACAAAGGATAGCTCCCGATGGTACATGTACCATGAGGGTTATGAAGGAATTCAAGATACTAAGAAGTGCTGGCAGTGGTTCTTTATTTGGCGGGGTTAGGGGGAGGCATGCAGTTTTCAATAGCTCAGAACGTAAGCAATCATCTCCACAAAGGGTCATTCCGACACACAAACGTAAAACTACGATGGAGCAAATATTACCGGAAAAGCAAATTGCAAGGTCATGTTGGTAATAACCAAGTAAGTGCAAGGTGTATGAACAACCCCAGCATACTAACCAGACTGACGTGTAGAAGGAAGTACGTCTGTTCACATCCGGCTGGAAACTTACACAGGACTCATACAACCATTGACAAAGGAAGGGGTAGAATGATTATTGGTCTCTGTGCATGAGGTCAACACTGGACGTTAGCGATACAATTTTTTTTTATTATCTCAAGGTATTTAACAAGCACCTTATGAACCAATTGATTTTATCAACGCATTGCTTACAAAATAATCTAATCAAAGAACAGATACAACACCCAGTCCACCTGTAGTTAATTTATCACTGTGAAAGAGAAAGCCCAAAATTCACCGTTGATAATTTTTCCAGCCATGCTACAAATTGGGTTTAGGACTCTTAGTTTAGTAGGCAGATGGCTACTAACGAAGCTAAGGTGTTGTACATTTCCAAACATAAGGTGGTTTATATGTTTAGTAATAGATTGGTCAAACATACTTGAGTTGTGGGTATAAATTAATAACAATATCTGAAATTATCTATATATCTTTAATAAATAGCAATTAATATGGTTTAAAATCGATTCAACCCTGGTGTGATTGACTCTGGATTTCTCCCTGATATCAAAGACTACAAGGGAGAAAGGGTAAAGTCCAATATTAACTAGAAATGAGTTAGTGCTGTCATCTGTTAGACAATCATGATACCTTCATAATGCATTTTAGAGTATGGTTAAGTGAGTTATCGGCAAAAGAAAATAATTAAAAAAAGCTTTTTGCTTAGGTCCACATGGAGTTGAATATATTTAAGTTGTCGTCCTGAAAAATGTTTGTAGTGTGACTTTTAGCCTTTTTACATTTTATCGTTCAAATATAAACAATTGAAAGCCATGCACCAACGTTCCACCATGAAAATTAATACTCGTAATTTTTTCAAGGGAAACGCATATTGTTTTACCCTTAACCAGGGGTTTTCAATGATGGCCTCACGTTTAAACTAGTGTGGGGCTAGGATTATCAGTATACCCCTTCCTTTAAATGTATGCACACAATACCACAAATACAAGTGCCCATTAGATTTATAACGAGTTTATTGACAGTGTTAATTTCATAACCAGTTTTATTTTTCATATTTTTAAGATGGAAGGTTCACAAACTTAATGTTAGGGTGTACTCATATCCACAAATATTCAATAGTGATATATTGTTTTAAAAATATTGTACAAGTTTTAACAATGAAATACACATATTATAGTGTTATTAAATCTTACATTATAATAAACTTCTTAAACTTATGCCCTGGGCCATACACTTTCAAAACTTCCGCGATCCATGGGTTATACACTTCGTATACCCTGAAAAGTAGAAAGCTTGGTTCCACTATGATGCATCTTTTATTTATTTATTTATTTATTTAGCACCGTGTCTTACTACCCATCCGGGCTATACGCTGATGTATCTTTATACTACTACCTTGCATGGTCCTACTATGGTGAGGCTTATAAGATATGGTCATAGTGTAAAGATTCAAGGTAGGACCGCTACCTTTCAGTATAAACGGAGTACACCTACATACTAGAGTTCTGGTTACTGAAGAACTTGTAATTTGAAGTGGTCTTTGACTTAGGAGAGAGTGTTTGGTTAATGGTTAGTTTGCATGATTCAATTCCAGGACGTTGGGGCTCAGTTTAGTTTGTCTCAGATTTTTTAATAGAGGAATTTTATAATTTATCTCTTTGTGACCCAAGTGAATAGCAGTATAGATTGACGTAATATTCCATTACAATATTAAATATTTAGTTGTTTGTAACATTTATCTGGATTTTACTGTGGGCTGGATCACTAAAGCGATGCTAAATTACCTCAGAGGGACAGTGTTGGTTCAAACCCGTGTGCGGTCGAAGTGTATAAGTTTTCCTGAAGTGAGAAGCAGATCAGTTAAACAAATAGCTAGGACGTTCGAATCCTTGAATTATATGGTATTCGAGATAATCTAGATTCGTAAAAATCTCCAAAATAAAAATCGCGAATACAATAATTATGAATACCTTGACTTGGTATAGCAATTTTAATAAATCGGTCAAAAAAACTATATATACTATATTATAATAGATGGAAAAGTAATAAAATCATAAAAAAATAACAAGACTCCATTATTATAATAACTTTACTAAATAAGTATTATCATTGTTTTTTTATAACGTAATGTTTTACATTACAAACAAAATATAATCTGTCAATGACACCAAAACTTAAACAGCCTTTTATATAATCAATTTGAGATATTTTCCCTTTAACTAAAACTGTACAGTTTTAAATATTCGAGGATTCGAATTTGGATTTTAGATTCGAAAGAAAATTTAATATCTGAAGGCTTCGAGAAATAAAGGATTCAACTCATATCTAGTTAAAAGTGATCGGAGTTATGTTATTTCTTTTGATTTAGCACAGAGTTCGGGTTATACTCCTATGTGTTAATTACACTAATGGTTTTAAGGATGAGGAAATTTATATTTAGATGAAGTGTATCTGAATTTGAGTGGAGGGGGGGAGTGTAAAACAATTTTGGAAAAACCATCTGAGTACATCCGACCAAGAATCGAACCTCGATCTCCCCTTTATTGGCAGACTAGTCTACTGTAACATTACCGTTTTAGACCATGCGGTGATCGAAGTTGGTGTGATCAGAGTTCACCATAATAATAGTAATAATAATAATAATAATAATAATGAATTGTATATATGTATTTATTATTTACCGGCTAACTGAATAAACTAAACTGCACGAAACTACAATAATAACTATACTTCCCGGTATTTAAAGTTAGGTAGAATCTTTCTACCTTATTATTAGGAAACTGTGACTCAGAACATTAATACTTTTTTTTCTTGAATGCTAGACAACCTTAGTATGACGGATGAAAAAATACACTTAAGAATAATTAATTTGGTCAAGGAAAATACATATTCGGTAAAGAATAATATGAAATATAATAATATATTTTAAAATTACGTAGATTATGATGTTTTGTGCATGAAATTACCCTGCCTGTGATGTATTATTTAAATATTAAATCTAAAGTGAAAAATATAAATTAATATTTGCGTGACATAATAAAATAGAACGAATTAAATAGATATTCAGGTTGAAATATTTAAAAGTAAAATTATTCAAGGAAATAAATTTTGTTTACCTAAGACAAAATTTATAATCATTTACTTTATTTAAATTAAATAGCGTTCTTGAATACAAATTTAATATTTACATCTTTGTTAACGATAAAAAAGGTTTATTATTCTAAAATGGCTTACAAATTTAACAATAATGAAATGATTAAAGAAAATTAATATTAAAATAAAATAATTCTAACGTCAATATCAGTAGCATGTATGAAAATAGTTAAAGTCCAGTAGAATTAATTATTACAATTGCTGCTTTCGATGATAGATTGAATTGAGGAAGATGGGGAATGACACTCGCATAAGAAAAAATAATCATATCTCCCTCACTCTTGTCGATTTATATTGCAAAACTGTTTTAAGAAATATGAAAATTTAAAAATCTTCATATCAGTAAAAATAGTTTAACACTTTTCCTATTAACACTTCTAATGTCTCATTGGACATTCAGTTAACTTTTGAAATAGTTTGATGAAACTTAGGCCACATTTTTTTAATTGTTATTCTTCAATTTGAAAAAACTATCGACGTAGATTGAGGTCAGGATCAAAACGATGCCAAAAACAGAAGTCTCCATCTCCTTCAAAATTGTTCCATATTCCTTGAACTTTAGAACAATTTTGAAAAAAATAGTTCCAAAGAAGTCAGGGATCAAAACAATCAAATGAAAAGAACCTGGAACTGAAACGGGTATTTGAAAGCTGATATGAAATAAAATAAGAACAAGAAAACTGTTTAATCAAACATGTCATATTCAAAGAATCCGCCAAAACCAGTTTTTAGTTATTTTACTTTCTCGCTCTGCAGAGCTTCGCCTACGTACCGCTAGACTTCGTCAGGTGATCCTTATAACGCGCAGCGATTATTTAGCTTTTTTTTTGACGTCACTCTTTCAATAAGAAAATTGGTGGAAAATAAACGTATATTGATCCGATTCGCCAGGATAAATAATTGCAAGTCATACGTACAGTAGCCCCGTGGCTTTTTTGGTGCTGACTGACAGCTCACAGCTGACTTCTAACAGTCAACATTTAGGTATATACCTAAACTTTGAGTGTCAGAAGTGACAGCTGCTAAACACATGTTTTTGCGGATCATCTGGTTCGGCGTAAGGATATGTAATTTGGTCTGGTAAATTTTTAAAGCTGTCAGTCAGCACCAAAGAAGCCATGGGGCTACTGTAAGTGACCTTAACAGTACACAATTTGGCTTGAAATTGTAGAAATCCTTCTTACTTATGAATTATATTTAAACATAAAACCTGTTGAACTTGAGACCGTCTTGGCTTGCTTGGCGGCCATCATGGACTGTAAAAACAATCTTTAAAATATGTACTATTAGAAAATTAGTAGATACTAAGAACTAATGGGGAAAAACTCTTTTCTTTCTTAAACAATTTTTGTGATCCAGCACTGTAGATTATGTTAAACGCCTGAATAAATAACCAAAAGTCAAAAGAAATACTACTCACACTGGTGGGAACGAGGACAAAGACGTCGGTCTTATCAAGTCTCTTTTTCCGGTGATAAGGTCAGGGCTAATAGAGTTTAAGATAGGTACACAATACAGTGTTTGTTTTTTTACTAAATCAATGGATGTGTTGGAACAATTTATCTAGTCTCCACCCTCATTTTCCCTACCTCATTATTGTAAATACGTCGATAAGCCGAATGGGCAATAAAAGTGGAGGAGTATGCCCCGTGGTGAGTCGCGTCTCACAGTTTGAACAACAATGCAAATCCAATGTCCATGTGTGTGAGACGAAACTAAAAAAAAAGAAAAACTAAAAAACCTCCAGGCGTTTCCACCCTGGAAAATATTTTCAAGGACGTTGTTTCTGTCAGAGAACTCGTCCTCCCATAGCGTGGATATTCGTCAAGTGGAGAATATGCGCGTGTCAACAGGACGTCATGTCAACATCGTCGTGTCGGCGTGTACACAAGAGCTTGCTGGACCTATGTTGTTTTTTTTAATCTGACGGGCGCGGCCATGTCCGCATTGTGTTAGAAAGGCGTGAATTTCCCAATGGTCTCATTTATCTCCTCTTGAGGGGTAAGGGGGCTGTGGGCACTTTAGGGGGTGGGGGTCGGGGGTAGCAGTTGGGTGATGGATATCTTTACTTGGACTGCGTGTTTCTCCACTTTATCCTCTAACTACGATATTCCCCTCCCCTCTTTCTCCCACCCCCTTTTACAAGAGTGTAAATTGCTCGGAACCTATTGGTCCATACGTTGCGTCCCTGTTGACCAATTGATTGTGACAAATTGGTCGATTTGGAATAGTATAAAGTGTGTTCCGACAAGGAAATAAAAATGAACGTGTTGCAAAAATACTCGTGGTTTTAGAGGATACTTTCAATTTATAACACCTGAAGCAAAATAGAAATATAGAATAACTACAACGTGCTCGATAAATTTTAGAATAGATACACCTTAATCAATAAAATGAATAACTACACAATGATCAATAAAATATAGAATAGCTACAGTCTATACCATATCCTTCAATAATAGTTAAAATAACTGCACCATTTTCAATCAAATAAAGATTAGCTACACGTTGACCAATAAAATTAGGAAGCACCATGAACGAAAATTATAATAACACCAGTAAATTGAGTTTTGAATACAACATAAACGTAAAGAATATAATATCTACACATTGATCGATAAAATGAGGAATAACTACACCATGATGGATAAAATATAGATTAGCTACACTCAACGATTAACTTTGTATTGAGATATTATAATTAAATTGGTCTGAATGATAGTAAAAAATACTAATAATGATAACTACCAGTTGGATGAAAATAAAATAGTTGGACGCCTACCAGAATATTTCACGAGACGGAATAAGAATAGCTTTATCAAAATAAATAACTCAATAAGTGGTTTAACGAATTTACTCCATTTCTGCAAAATCACTGGGGAGATTAGAAAAATCCTTCGATGAATAGATAAATCTTCATTGACTACTCATTTACTATCTGACAAGAGCTACATTTTTGGAAACCAAATATATATTTATGTACAGTCCCTCTGTAAATGAATCTAGGTATGTTGCACAGCAAATATTAATTATCTCAGCACTCACATTTGCCTTTCTATAAATAATCTTTTAAATAAACTACAATTACATAGATTACTTAAAAAAAAGTTTGAATGCGACATTAAAATTAAAATAGTGACAAATTTTCCTTTAAAACAATGTTAAATAAGTTTTTTGCTTTCTCTAATCAACGATGTTAATGACCGTAATATGACAAAAATTATTAAAGCTTAATTAATTCATGTTTATTTTAAACTCATCAATTAATTTGAGTTTCTTTTCTATTCACCGAAACACATTGTATATTTAAGCCTATCTTTTTTTCATTTTGTTATACGAGAAAAGTTTTAAACATTTTAAATACACCCTTTTTTAAATTAAAACTGTATATAGTTTTACCCTTATATTTTTAATAACGCCATGGGATTAATTTTAGACCAATCTCAATTAAAAGTTTCTATTCCAAAACATAAATGTACCAAATCAATTAGGATTCTATTAAACAAATAAATACATTATCTTAAGCAAGAGTTAAAGTAAATTAAATCTGCGTTTGGCTTAAAATTGTTGCTTAAATATGGCGTCACTTTACCAGCTATGACTGACTAGGGATTAATGACATCATAGGATATCAATACCTCTTCTATGATTGATTATTCAATCGATAAGACATAGGTCAGTATTTGCACTTCTTCTTGAGTATTGCTCATGGACCACTTGATTGGCTATATCGTGGTGGCCGCCGCGTAAATGAAGTGCTACTGTTATTTAAAGGAATTCGTGCTAGTAACCCGGATGAAGACTACCCTGTTAGTCCTAAACTTGTAATTATTTTATTTTAATACTGTAACAGGTAGTTTTACCAATATTTTTCGTACATAATTATTGAGTCTGTGTACATTACCTCCTGATATTTGATCTGTTGACCCCATTTGTGAAAAAGAACAACTGTATAAAACGTATCTTGACATATCAATATATTTCTTTTTGTACCACAGCGAATTAGTATCCCTTCGTGTTATACGCTTATATAATAATCATAGTAGCGCTTTTGGGTTGAGAAAGGTTGAATTTAGATAAAGCGTACCCACATTTTCTCAGAGACAGAGTGATAGTGGGAAAACATTTATGAAAAACTACCCGACCGGGATTGAACCACGATCTTCCCGCCACCAGCAGTCTAGTTTATTGCAAGAGTGACGCCTTAGACCATGTGGTTATCGAAGTTAATATTAATATATTAAAGTAGATTTTGTAGCTATCGTAACTGTCAGATTAGGGTTTTCCATGGCAATTCACCATATAGGATGTTTGGAAACTCATAGCCCAAACTGCAGATATAGCTTGCTTGAACCTAAATGAACACACAATCCTTAAACATTTTCATCCGAAAACGTATGCTAATACTATTAAAGTGTGTTCAAAGTTTCGGCGTACAGCGCCGGGATAGCCAAGCTGTCATTTATGCATGTACAACAAGTTGCATAATAGTTAGGCGCGTAGCACTGCACATGTAATAATGGCAAGCAATTTCTATGAAGTAGGACCACTAATGATGACCCTAAGAATGTATTCGCATTTATAGATGGAGTGGAGTGTTGGTTACTATTCATTGTGGTATGCAAGATGTCGAAGTGTGTAGTGCCACGCCCCTAACTGCTAGGCAACCTGTTGTACATGCATGCTTGAACAGCTTTGCTGTCTCGGCGCTGCACGCCGAAACTTTTAACATAATTTAATGGTATTAGCATAGTTTTCCGGATTTAAGTGTACGGGGATTTTGTATTAATTTTGGTTCAAAGAAACTATATGTACAGTTTGGGATGTGTGTTTTCGAACATACTGTAGATTATGTCACATGGTATAATAATCGAGAGTAGAACCTAACTTAGGGAAATAATACAGCTCAAGGCATGTCAAATCATGGTATGGATTTGTGTGTTCTACTTAAACATAGGATAAAAACCAGCAAAACAATTTTGTTATATTTTTAAAAAATACGATAAAAATGAAAACTAATTATATTAAAATGGAAATAGCTATTAAACTGATCACAATTTTGCAGTTGGTAATTGAATAATGCCGAAATTCGGGATTTTAAGTGATTTCTGGTTTGAGCTTAATCTTGTATCTATTTATCGGTTAATTGACCATGAGATGAACTCATAAGCCCATGTTACATACAAATTTTATTTAAAAGATAAAATCCGCACGGCTGTCGTTATGATTGCAATATAACTGACCTTTCCATTCAAACCAACAAACATTATAATAATTTTCTCTGTGAACGGTAAAACTTAAAATTGTTTAAAAATTACTAAAAGAAGTAAAAATTGCTGGTATCGCGTATGATGGATGAAAATATGATCGTGTCAAAAATATTTACAAAGTCGTAAATATTAAGCAGCAAATGAATGTCATAATTATGTTAAAAAATTAATCAAACATATTTTTAAATAATTATACATTATTTAGCAACACAGCCATAAAACAGTCAAAATAACCAACGATGTTACCTACTTGGAGATTTCGAAGCTATTTTGCGAAGCGGATTTCATCTTAACTTGACTCACCTAAGCAGTCTAAGCACTATCACATTTAGACGCCAATGTACGAAATATAAAAAGAGGGAACAAAATGAGTAGTTCACCCTTTACTATGGGTTGATAGCACTTCCCCTCTTCCTTTGACGAGCTTACATATTAAATAGACTAATTGCGTCTTGGATACATTGATTTGCTTTTTAATATTACATTTTTATTGTTTCCTATTATAGATAAACATATGCTACTATGGACTTTAAATCTACATCCTTGCAGGAAGATTCCTACCGGCCATTTTTGGGACTACGCAAAATAACATAGGTTGTAGATTCTAGATTAAAAAAAATTAGTTAAAAAAAAACACTTCAAGATATTTTTTTGTGACAGTGTAGGAATAATTTTAGATTTAATTTAAGAATTTATGGCTTTTGCTTAAACGTTATAGCTTTAAAACTTGCTGAATAAAACGTAAATTCGTTAACACGAGAAATCATATCTTGACCTACCATGAAGTCAGAGGTAGGCAACGTCCTTAATTTTACTCATTATTATTATTATTAAAATGAATAATTTTATTTGTGAATTCCCTACACCCTTGGTTTTTTTAACACTCTCAAATAAGTTCAAGAACACTATAAATAAGAAATACACCTCATTATTTGACACAACTTGTTTATTCAAATTATTATTATTATTATTATTATTATTATTATTAGCACTACGTCTTACTACCCGTTCGGGTTATACGCACTTACGCTAATGTGTAATGGTAGGGTGATTGTGAGATGAAATGGAGGATCTACAGTTTAACGAGGGATACGAACCACGGCGGAGGCCTAGAATTCCACACATTCATAAGATGTGATTAATATACGTATTGTCAGAGGTGAAGTAAGGGTTTGCCAATCAGATAAATCTGTGCCGGGACTGAGGATATGTTCAAATAAAACATAATTAAAATATATGTTAATACATTACACATAGGAATTAAATCGTATTAGGAATAAGCCAATAATCTTAGCGTTGAGCTATCCTTGTTTGTCTTATAACTAAGAACACACATTACTCATAATCGTCAGATATTTGGAAGTTGATGATGGGGCGCGTTTGACTGCCAGCTACTTTAAGCTATTAGATTAGATTATGATGAGCGTTTGGGATCTTTAGCTATCTTGTTATGTTAGAGTTTATAAGAGTAGGATCATCAAGCGCTTAGAGCTATCATAGTCTATGATAAACATGTGAAATCCTAAGATGTTTGGAGCTATGAAACGCACAGCCATGCCAAATCCTAACAACGTTTTCTTCTCCGGACACAAGACGGTATGTTCGTTGGTGAGCTAAGTAAAGTTCTCGGGCTTTAATCAATCCCACTTCCACGGATGTCATTTTTCAACACATATTTGAAAAAAAAACCAATATTTTTCAACGGTACATGATATAAATAATTATTTCTATCTATTCTAAATAGATATAAATAATTATTTCCATCTATTTTAAATGAACACATATTAATTTTTCAGTGAACAGTATCTTATACGGTAACATTCCACCCTTCAAGACAATATTGTGTGAATTGTGCTTTACAGGTTTATAGAAAAGAAGTGATTGTGTAGTACAGGAGTTTATTCGAATATAATCTAATAGAAGTGTAATACTGAAAGTTAATATACAGGGGATGGGGGTGAAATACACGACAGAAGAATATGGTAAGAGTTGCACCCCAAAATACATCCATCCAAACAAACACTGACTCTCCACACATTTATTAATTGATCATCACACCATGGTTAATTTGGACAACCCTCATTTTACAGTAGTATTACCTGCCAACTTGTAATGACCATTTTGTTTATTTTGTCTTCCTTGACTCGAGTTTAGGTCTTACGAACAAAATTAGCACCAAACGTACCGGAATTAATAATTTCCATTACACTTGTGAAGTAGTAAAATTTAGACTAAATGTACCTGTTTTTGCGTGGAGTGAGAGTGGAAGACCATTCAAGAGAAACAAACCTCAATATTCCCTTCCTGGATTAAAACTTTAACCGTCTCGCCACTAGAAAACCAGACTAGATGAGCCTGACATTTATTTCACATGCTCATCGATGCAGGTATATTTAAACTTTTTTTTTATAATACCGCTTTAACATCCCATTTTTGTTTTTATTATACGCTTAGCATAATCTTTTTAACGGTTCAAACATCATATAGAAGGTTGAATAGGGCAATTTTGGGGGAAAAAACCCATAAGCAGTATATAAATAGGGTGAAAAAACCATATGAAAACTCGTATATGGAACTTGAAACTTGATCTTCCCTACCACCAGAAGTTTAGCCCATTGATATCCTAACGCCATAGATTGTGGTGAGGCATGGTTAGTTGTGTTTGTACATGAAACTTTAGATCGGTGTTCAGTTCTAATTTAGGACGCATGAATAAATACCATTACCAAAACATGATCTTGTTTTTTTTTATCTAATATAAGTTTATAAGTTGTAGATATCGACCCCGGTGGTCTTAGGGTAAAGTGCTCGCCTCATGATCCGATGCTAGTAGGTTCGAACCCAGCCGAGGTCAACGTAGTTTTATTGAGCGAAAATCCACAGTACAACTTACTTCGGAAGAAAAGTAATGTCTTCTTTCCCAAATCGATTGTAGCATGTAAAAAAGCCTGTAAGGCATGTGATAACATTTTTACTGGCAAATTGGTAGGCCCTTTCTCGATCACTCATAGAAAATCACTGTGGATGGCAATGGGGAATAACCAACATTTCTGAACTACATTATTACATGGTATTTGTACCAGATGGTGTGGCAGCACTAACCAGCCGGAGGGCTGAGTGCCCGCTTAGTACTGGATGCATATAATAATAATATTTAGCACCACGTCTTACTACCCGTTCGGGTTATACGCTTTAAGTACTAACTACGCTATTGGATTAGGAATTGGGAAGGTTGAATTAGAGGAAGTGAACTCGCATTTGCGTGGATGAAGAGTGGAAAACCATTTAGGAAAAACCACCCCCAGTTCACCCGACCGAGATTCGAACCTCTATAGCCCCGTCCTCGGCAGTCGAGATCAACACGACAAGCGCGTTAGCCAACTACGCTACCGAGGCGGGTTGGATGAATATAAATCGCACCAAACAAACCTTTGGATTGTTGATTTAAGAAGATTGTCTAGAGATATGGTTTTATTTATACATATATATATGCTGTACCAAGTAGTGTGTGAGTTGAATATCATGCTCATTTTTTCTGGTTTGCCAGGGAGTTTGGGGGTTCTAGTCTCGGTTAATTTAGTGAAGATTTATTTCCTAATTTGTTTGTCACTGTTTCTCCACGATAAAGCGGGTATACTTCCACTGAATTCTACCTTTCTTATTGGATTAAAATGTGTATGGATCAGATTTGTGATGAGATGCAATGACAGATAAATGCGTGTTTTAAGCCTTTTTCACTTTCTATGATACAAGCAAAACTTTGATTAATTTTGTAACTTTTGGCCAACCATACATTTGTTTTAATTACTCTAACTGAAACAAAGACGTCTTTTCAGATGACATTCTGATTTTGTGATTGTGTTATCTCAAAATTCTTAATTAATACGCCAACAAAGATAGTCCAAATGCACATTCATTATAGTATTGCCACTGTATGCACAGTTAATTGCAAGCACTGTCCAACATTCAACATATTATCATGTTTATATTCCGTCAATTTTGCCGAAACATAAACCCCGCCAAAGCGAGGTAATCGTTTCCATTTCACCGACCATTGCTAAGAATATTCAAGCAAATTTTGAAATAACTATAGAATTTTTATTTTATTGTGGGGAAAAATAAAGAAGTGTTGCAAGAAATGATGGGCCGGCTGGGGGAGATAGGAAGAAGATGTGGCATGGAGATCAACATTGAGAAGTAAAATGTTATGGTTATTTAAAAAAAATGAAGAGCCGATCAGAATCAGAATTATAAATCAGGAGTCGGAAAACATAGAGCATTTCAGGTACCTGGGAAGTCTGGTGTCAAAGGATGCCTACTGCACCAAGGAAATTAGGTTTAGGATCGCCATGGCTAAGAAAACTTTCAAGAAGAAGAGGTTGCTGCTGACCAGCAAGTTTAATTTGAAACTGATGAAGAAACTGATGAAATGCTACATTTGGAGCATCGCACTGTTTTGAGCAGAATCTCTAACTCTTAAGAAGATGGAAAATAAATATTTGGAGAGCTTTGAAATGTGGTTCTGAAGAAAACCTGAAAAAATCTGGTGGATAGACAGAGTGAAAAATGAATAAGTCCTAAGAAGAGTGGATGAGAAGAGAACAATTTTGGATGTGATTCTTCAGTGAATAGCAAACTGCATTGTACACATCCTTAGGAGTAGCTGTCTTCTGTATGACGTCATAGAAGAAAAGGTTGAGGGAAAGAGAAGCTTAGGAAAAAGAGTATTCAAATATTAGAGGACTTGAAGGAAAAAAGAAAATTCTGAGAGCTGGAGCAAAGTACAGGGTGCATTGGAGGTCTAAGTTCATCGAAAAAAGGAATTAACCTTTCATGAGATAGGACACCTAATAATAATTAAAAAAATTATATCATATTTAGTGAATATTTAATGATTAATTATTAAAGCCTCAATAAACTTCACTAAATACCTTAAAGTTAATTTTCATACAAATGAAAATATGTTTTTTAATCTCTGAGTTTTACTACCCGTTCAGGTTATACGCATATATGATAATTACTTTAATGGGGTAGGCGTGAGGAAGGAAGCATTTTAGAGGTAATCCACCCGCATTTGCGTGGAAGGATAGGAGTAAAACATTCGGGGATAAAACATCCTCAGTAGATCTAACTGGAATTTGAACCCCAATCTTCCCGTCATCAGAAGGCCAGCCTAACATGATGGTTACACATTAGACCACCTTACACTGCAAATGTAATTAAAGGTGACCAAAGATATTTAGTTTTGAATAAAGGTTTGTTAGTTTAGAGAGACTGCAAATAAAAACCCAACAGAAAACTAGAGTGCATCAGTAGACACATGGACTAGAATCTAGTTTGATTTTCCGGTGATAGGGATTTAAGGATTATAAGCTTGGCTGGATTTGCTGATGGTGTTTTTTCCTAAATGCATTTTTCTTCTCTCCTCTAACGCATATTTGTTTACATATATTATAAACTATATCTTTATCTTCTCTATTCAAGTATTATATTTAAATGCGAATAGTCTTTACAGGTAGTGAGATGCAGTGGATATAATACAATAGCGTATAAGGGTTAAGGTGGTTCAACGGAGGTCTGTACCACAGTAATCTGAGTTTGGAACTGAGGAAAAAACTGATTAAATACTACATTTGGAGCAACGCACTGTATGGAACATAAACTTGGACTCCAAGGGAGATGAAAAATAAAAACTTGGAGATACTTGAAATGTGGTGATAGAGAAGACTTGAGAAGATCGGATGGAAAGACAGAATGAGCGATGAAAAAGTCATAAGAAGAGTGGGCTAGAAGAGAAACTTTGTAATGTATTGATTTGGATTAATCTAAATTATGTAAAAAGTCATGGATAAAGGTAATTTTTCTTTAAAGTAATATAGGTAGAGTATCCTTTTAAGATTCATCCATGAACAAACACGCGTTTCTCAGAATGATGTGAAAAGGACTTCACCCCTAAAATATATTTTTTTATACCTTCTTCCTGGTAAAAACGCAACTGCGTCGCTTCTCGTTAAAGAGAACAAGTTCATAGTATTTGGCAGAGCACGCCATTTCTTTATACCAATAAGAAGCTAACCATCACAAAACGTGTCGCCAGGACTCTGTCTATTGGTTAGTTTTTACTTTGTTGACCAAGGGAGAAAATGCAAGGGGTATGTCATATATAGACCATAGTGCGTATGTTTATAGACACGATTGCAATTGACCACGACGACGATGAGGAGGACGATCTCCGGGACCTCGCTCACGCACGAGTCAGTCACAGTCCAACACATTATAATATAAGTTACTTCAATATCACAAGTGTGCAGTGATAAGAAACATTTAACTGAAATATGTGCAATTAATTTACTGGTGTAATATAAATAAACCGTGTGTGAAATAACAGCCAACAACATTTCTCTTTCTTTAATAATATAAATACCGATTTAATTAGTGCTCGAACACGGGGCTATAGACAGCTGATTAAACGGTATCTTTTCCGTACAGTGATGATAGGTGCTCGATCACGGAGCTTAAGACAACCTAAAGTCATCACATCATCTTTTATCTGGGAATTAATCCGCAGTGAATCAATCGACGCCCGAAGTGGGGCGATTGATCACATAGTTTTTATTATTGACGCCCAAAGAGCGGCGCCTTTTTATCCGATAGTATTACAACTTTAACGGTGGGTTTCTTCGGTAAAAAGAAAACTGGATCAGACAACTCCTTGGGAGGAACTGTCTACTGCACGATGTCATACAAGGAAAGTTTGAGTGGAGGAAAGGAACTTAGGGAGAAGGAGGATTCAAATATTAGATTACTTGAAGAAAAAAACATTCTGGTAGCTCAAGGAAGAGGCAGAGGACAGGGTACTTTGGCGGTCTAAGTTCTCTGACACAATGAATGGACGTGTCGTAAGACAGAACACCTAATAATAATAGTATCTCTTGAACTATGAGTGGGTTGTATGGTCAATCAAAATTTTGAAAATAGCTAATATCAACACATATTTTATTTATTTTTATAGCTATAATTATGGATTTTATAGACTTTTGAATAGTGAAAATATCCCATCAGAATTTATGGGTGTAATCATGTTTTTGGCCCAACCCTTCATAAAATTGTGAATACTTTTATTGACTATAGGAATAGTAAAAGTTTCTAGTGAACGCACCCTAGGAAGATTAGTTTTTTACGTCTTCGGGTGGATTAAAAGAATGTTAGAAATACTTCTAAGCCAGCATGGACATTGAACACCATTAGATGAACCTCTGACAATTACCCTGGAAAGAGAATTTACGCAATGACAATAGTATTATATCCGTTACCACAACGCGTCAATGAGACCTAATTACACGAATTGATGCTGCTCCTTTCCCGCCTTTGGTACGCGATAACTGCCAAGTTGTTCGTTTCATTCTGACCGTGTTTGTTTGGAGGGAAAGCTATCCCCTGTGGGGGTGGGGAACACACACACACACATATACACATACACAAGATCTGTCTACTATTGGTGCAAGGTACAGTTACTCGCAACTTTGTACACACATCAAGTAACAGAGTGACTTCAACAAGATGGTGGCCATTGCTACGGGCAGCTACACTTAGTTAGTAATTAACTTGAAAGGCGTGTTGCATCAATATGACTGTACAGTCATCTGCTAGAGTTTTGATCGTGTTGAAAGATGTATATCTAAACTATATTTGTTTACGTTGATAAATAATATCAAGGGAATTATTTTAGTCCTAAAAGTAGTTAAAGACATTAAATAAAAATATAATTATTTGTTTGTTCAATCACAATATTTTTTTACGCACATGATTGACTCCTTTTGTTATAAATTGTTTAAAATCTACTACACGGTTATTATCAAATTTAACACGTGTAATTGTTAATAATATGTAAGATGACACATGAACATTTTCTTTTTCTTTTTCTAAATGATGTCCCATCTTACTTGACATTCAAAGTAAACAATAACCCCTTAAATATCTCTTTTAAGGAGTAAAGGATATTATTAAATTACATTTGAGTGTGAAGTAAAAGGGTCACATTATAGGACTTTGGCTCTACGCGGCAGTATTTTACAGATGGATTATCGCTATAGCATGTGGGTTTTTTTTCTATCAGTAAGTTCAACATCAAAGTTATTTACTAATTATTCTATAGAGTGTGAATTGTGAGGAAATGTATCCACATTAGTTTTGAAAAGGGGTGGGATAGCCACAATGATATATCATACGTGAATAAACACACCCAGTACACCTGACCAAAGTTATAGTCTTGATATTCTCATCACCAACAATTCAATCTAGTGTGATGCCTTAGACTGTGCGACCCCTGGTAAGGGTTTTTCACAAGTTAAAATGAGATAGAATTCTTGAAATTGATCTTAAGAGCGCTACTATCCTCATAAGCTTATAATCATCTCCACTATACGATTACTATCCCCACCAGTCCTGAATGATCCCCACTAGACTGTCCCTATCGCCATAAACTTGGAATCATCTCACTAAAGTGACACTATCCACACCAGTCATGAATGATCTCCAATAGAATGGGCCTATCCCCATAAGCCCGGAATCATCTTCACTAGAGTGACAATATCCCCACCAATCCTGAATAATCCCCACTAGAGTGGGCCTATCCCCATAATCCCGGAATCATCTTCACTAGAATGACAATATCCCCACCAGTCCTGAATGATCCCCACTAGACTGTCCCTATCGCCATAAACTTGGAATCACCTTCACTAAAGTGACACTATCCCCATTAGCCTGATACCGTCTCCACTAAACTGGAATTATCCCCCTCCCCTAGTATTTTATGATTATTGTTTTCAAAATCAAATTTTACTAAATGCTGGTGTTCCATCCAGTCCTTACTATGTAAAAGTGAACAGGCAGGTTTGATATCCAATATACAGTTGTCATTTTTTAAATTAATGACATATTTAAAAAAATAACTTCTAAAGATGCGCGACAAATGAATTTTCATTTTCAAAATATGTGTTTATTCTACAAAATGCTATAAAAATAACTCAATAAATTTTATTTAAATAGTTCTTCCACATTAGTAATTGTACAAACGAATAAAATAAGTCTCGTTGTGCATATTTTCCAAATATGCTATAAAATAGCGCTAATTATATATAATATAATTATAAACACCCATGTGTATGAATATTTAATGTTAAGAGCCCATCTCACGGCCGATTAACCGAGACATAAGATACACGATTTTACCGACATCGTTGAGAATGTGGTTTAAATGTCAGATGAAATTAGGCTGATTCATCAGTGGCGGGTGATGTCAGGGTTTGAATCTCAGCCGGGTTTACTAGATATGTTTATTTTTCTAAATAAGTTTTTTACTATTCCTCCGCACAAATACAGCTACATTTACTCCCATTTCTACCTTTCCTATCCATATCATGTTAACGTAATTACAACACGTATAAACCAGACAGGTGCTAAAACGTAAACCATAAATTTAATCAAAGTGTGTTTCTTTGCATTTTTAATATAAAAAACAGTGAAATTGGAATGGGTGAAAAAGTTTTTTATTTTAAAATAATTAATTTTCAATATTGTGTTGTAGTTTTAATCATAGGAAAATAGTTTCACTGGTCTCAATTTCATTGTTTTCTAATAAAGACACTAGATTACCACAGTACGATTCTACTACTTAGTAAAGATATATTGCTTGGGTTACGCCTTAGTAGAGAGCTGATACGGAAACGTAATACGCTTGATTTGATCGGTATTCTCCACCTTAAGTCTGGCGTTATCAATGAGTTAATACGAACTATTAGGACGCTTTGTTAGAAATGTATTAACGGCTTAAGTTACGCGCTATTCGTGGGGTGAAGTGGGCTCTTAAACTTACTATTAAGTGATTAATTAAGAGTAGATTTGATATATTACTTTTTTTTTCTTATATAAATGTTCATTTCAGACATATTTTGGTCAATGTACTAAACCAAGTAAATAATTTGCGGAATAATACTTGTATTCTGATATTTGTTTACAATAAATCAACGATCAAAACTGTTTTGTATTTTACATGTTAGTGAACAAACGACATTGTGCAGTGGGTGTGCACCACATGTGTTGTTTCAGAAAGAGTGTGTGTGAGGGAGGGGTGGATTAAGGGGTTGTTTTTATGCAACCATTACAAGTACTTACAACGCTTTCATGTACAGTGTAACCACTTCCCGTCAAAACGTTGTGGTACGCCGGACAAGTGAGTTTCTAAAAAAATAAAAAATAAAAAAAATATAGGGACACACAAAATTGGAACTGAAAGACATGTTAGAAAATAGACGCATCTATAGGGTGGTGTCGTACTCAGATTGGGACAATCCCCTTATCAGACCCGTTAGTGGCAGATAATACACAATCACACAAATATTGTGCGAACCGTTGCTGCGCAACAAGGCGTTGCATTACCCACACTGTGCAACAGAATTGTGCAAATAATAGAGTTATTTTTAAAGAAAGAACAGCTTTGCTAAAAAAACTTTATTTATCTAAATAATTTATTTTTTACAACATTTATTTATTTTTCAATATAGCTCTCATTGAGATTCATGTATTTGTATAAACGTGGCATGAGATTAACGATCCCCTCATCAAATGAGTCAGCCGCCAGTTAATTCAACCAGCCCAAAACTGTTTCTTACGCTTTTTCATCAGCCTTCATCTTTTTTTGCCGCCCAAAAACTCATTCATATTGTGATGGGTCCAAAGGTGCTAGGTTAGTACTGTGTGGAGAATGATTGATGCTTTATCAACCAACAACGTACGAGATTTCCTTGCAACGTGTGGTTGCGCGTTGTGATGAAGTAGATTCACTCCACTAGCGAGTAGAGAGGCCTCTCTGGCGGTTTTGATAGGGCGCCGTAGCCTTGTTAGTACCACGCTGGATACGTCTGCATTGATGGTGTCTCTACATAGTAAGAAGTCTAACAAAGAAACTTCTTTACCGATTC
>CABFVX010000024.1:122458-181238 GCA_902151425.1 Timema shepardi
AACATTTTTTTCCTCTTCCCCCCCCCCCCCCCAAAGCTGGGCATCACTTTAGTAGTTGAAGAAGTCTGCTTGAATTGATGAAGAATGTAAAGAAACAGTCATGGGTTGGTTGATTAGACCTGCGTCCGACTTCTATGATAAGAAGCTCGTCAAACTCGTGCCACGATGGACAAACGTATGAATCTCAATGGGAACTATGTTAAAATAAATAAAAAGCATAAGTAGTAGTAGTAGTAGTAGTAGTAGTAGTAGTAGTAGTAGTAGTAGTAGTAGTAGTAGTAATAGTAGCAGAAAAATGATTTAAAGAAATAAAGTTTTTATTGTTTTATAGCAAAACGGTTCTTACTTAAAAAATGCCCCTCGTTTCAGTCCAATCTGAGTGAGAGTAAGTGAAGGAAGACCTTTCTAGGGTTTTTCAATAAATACCTCATAGGCGAAGTTTTTTTTTCTTCAAATTGTGGCTCTATCCCAGCCCAGTGATGATATACAGAAATACATGCAACGCGTCGGAATATTTCCTAGCTACATATATATTAGTTAGTTAGAAATAATATATAAAAAGTCACCAAGGTTAGCTTGTACACTCATTATTCTTTATAGTGTAGTGGGAGTCAAAAACAGGGTTTTAGTCCATTTGTTTCTACGGATGTGCAACACGGGCCAATGGCGCAACTGAAAGGAAAATATTAGAAGCATTTAAAGCGTGGTTCTACAGAAGAGTGCTGTGAAACTCATGGATGGAGATGTTATCAAATACAGGTGTTCAAATAAAAGCAACAGAAGACAGAGAAATGTATAAAGGTATAGAGCAAAGACAAGTTAGGTCATATACTGAGACATTATAGTTTGACGAAAATAATTATAGAAGGAAATATCAAAAGGAGAAATTCAAGATGGAGACTAAGACTGGAGTACATGAATCAGGTTAAGGATGATGTTGGCAAATGAAAGAAAAAAAATGTAAACAATTTGGCCAAAGATATAGAAAAGCGGAGAGGTTTATCATACCAATCGCGAGATTGATGACCTAACGATGATCTATTGGCTCTGCAACTAAAATAGCTATTATATAAAATATCAGGAAATTCTACATAAAAAAGGTACTTCATACTCTTTTGTACTAGAAATTGTTTCGAAGTATAAATTTGTATATATCATGTACTAAGCGCACATAGTACTACCATATTGTATATAGCATTCTTTTATTATATCCATGGAGATTTTCAGCGAAGACTTACATAACATAGAATAAAAGTATTTTCGTGTGTTTCGTTGTGTATATATTACAACAAAATCACATTGAGTATAGAATGAAATTCCTAGAAATGATCAGTCATATAAAAGCAAATATAATATTTTATTCCTTACAAGCGGTCACCAGATGTAGCATAAATATTTGCTCTTTTTAATAAGAGAAAATAAAATAAATTAAGTTGAATAAAGAAACTTTGGAGCAGAAGATTTTAAGTATAAATATATTTTTCATGAACTAATTTTTTTTAATGGAGTACGTTTCCTTTAGGTGCTACAGGTTAGGAAATTTCGATTGATCCTGATCGATATCCGTGTTTCACGAAATCTGCGGAGGAAAATAACTCCGGTGAAATCAAATTTTCTGCCGCCAACCACCTGCACATCTCAGAAATATCTTTATCGAGCGTATTATTAACACAGACGTGGCTTGACTATGAGATAGATCCTGAAGATCAAAGATGGAATATGAAAATTAAACTGCTGGAGTAAAAAAAACCGACTGCTCAAATGGTTATATTTACCAATGTGTGGCTGTAGATAAGTAGGATTTTCACTGTTCATTTATTTCTGATAATTTCAACGGTCAATCGTGAACCAGAAGAATAAATGTTGAATTTATCAGGAATGAAGAAAATAATGAAGAGGTAAATACCAAAGAGAGTGAGATGCATCCATTTTAATTTATATGTGAATATTTGTATTTTAATTCTGAGTAAATTGAAGGAGTATGAGACTTTTTATCTATGTAGATCATGTCATCAAGTCTTCTCATATATATAACCAGGGCCATCCTTATCAAAAGTGGAGCCCTGAGCTAACTTCATTTGTGGGGACCCCAGCTATCTACCTCATCCCACTCTCCAAAGTAAATAAATTATAAACTTAATTTTTGTTTAATGTTATTAAAGTAGTTTGTACCTATATACCAATTTTCAGCCGTATAAGGTATCAGGAAATGCTTTAAAAGGTAGATCCATGTAAAATAAATGCTAGAAGCCGTGTTTTTATTCATATACATGTTGGTTTCTCCCCAAACCTTTGTTCGATATTACCCCCTTCCCCCTAACAAACTTGCTCTTTATAAAGGTACACCTTTACACAAAGGTATAAAACTTGAATCAAATTGGTTAATGCATTCGAAATTTATTGTGAAACATATCCACCAGAGACAGACAAATATAAATCAGGGAAAGAACTGAGACGTCACGTCACTCGATCGATAACTAAAACCAAGTGATAATACTTTGATTTGTTTTTATACTCTGACCATCTTTGCTAGATCGCCTAGACAGGGAACCTACAATACGAGCGCGTCAGCAAATATTTCTCACCTAAACTTGTTTTATTCCTTTGTCACCTAAGCAATCAGGAAGTCCTCCAAATAGTGGGGCCCTGTGCGGCCACACCGTTTGTACAACCCTAATAGTGGCCCCGTAACAAAATATTTTAATAGTGGATTGGGGCTATAGGGGATAAAACATAAAGCGCACCTGGTACTCAACCTCAAAAGTGATGACACATTGGTATTCATAAGTATGTTAAGTACGTATGCTAAGAATCTTTTTAGTCAAAGTATGTGAAAATGATTGAATGCCTGAAAAGAGTGTAGGAGACCTTTTGGAATAGTTTCCATATCCTTTTATTTAAAAAATATCTTGTCTACTTTAGTCGTAGAACCAGTGGAACTTGGAACATTTCCAAAACACATGTTTTTGGCTCCAATTACGCGTTCTACAACAATAGCATGCAAGGAAATCATTAAGACTTTTATCATATTATTCCTAACAATCAAATAAAGGTTTAACAAAAATTAGGCTAGAAAGGGACTTATCAGGAGTCAAATATAGCGTTAGTACCTCTAGAAGAAATAGGAATTTTTGATCCTATCTCTAAAATAAAGGATGACTGATGTTTAATTTTAGAAACTTCAAAGCTTTTCGAGAATTGTTCTAAGGTCTTGGTTCAAAATGGTTGTCTGGTGAGTGCTTTACCTGATTAATAACAATGGCGTAAAAAAGGGTCGGGGGTGTAAAAGATTTTACAAACTATAGGCACCATGCAAAGTGAAGACTGTATTTGAATTCACGACACGAGCGCACAAAACGGCCACATTTTTAAGTTTTTGCAGGGTCAATCCGGGACGCATCATGTTTACCGCGATCATATACTCGAGAATTCTAAAGCATAACACACAGTTTCTCATAAACTACTTGGTCAATCACAGTAGTTTTTTCTAAATTCGTTATAAAAACCTTAAAATACATGAGGATGTATTTAAAATTCCCATATTTCAATAAGTTTGCTTTAAAAAAATTGTTTTCTAATGAAATAACTATAATGAAGTTTTTAGTGCAGATATATTTTCACTCTTTGTAAAAGTATTTTCCTAATTGAGAGAGATGGGTAGTATAAGTGCACGAAATTATCATAATGAACTGAATTTTATTTTGATATAAGACTCATTCATCTAACACCAATACTTTCATCGTTTTATATGTTTAGTTACGAGCTCTTCACGCGCGCCAGGTTTTCGATAAACTGAAGATTGTCAGAAAGACCAGCCCATCATTCCGTTCCTACATTTATTTTCCCTGATTTACTATTATTATAAATGTACAACAATTATTATTATGTTAAATACTTTAAATCACTTTTGGCTGTGAACTCAATTTAAAATATATTCTACCTTTCTTGTAAAATAGTGAATACATCAATCTTAAATTTGGTGTCCATTTTGTCCGACAATAATTCATCTTGGTCATTAATACGTCTACCTTCTGTGTTAAGGGTGTCGGGTTTGATTCATAACATGATACATATTAATACTTGGTGAATTGTCAGCCTAGGAAATGGATGTTGATAATTTAATAGTACTGTATTAATTTATTTTATAAGTCGTGTGTTGATATCACAGGTGTGTTCAGAAAGTGCACATTAAATATCCTCAATAAAAAAAGAACTAAAAAAGTTGAAAGGGATAGAGTGCGTTATATTAGACAAACCAATTTCTTATCTTTACTTCCATTATTAAATCACTATTATAATATCCAGCCTCCTTTCAATCACAATCGTCAATCAGTAACCGAACGAAATGACGGACCGGTTTATCTAACAACCTTCAGTTTATTGAAAACCTGGTGAGAGTGAAAAGTTCGAAACTAAACACATACAACTGTGAAAAGTATTGGTGGTAGAGGAATGAGTCTTATATCAACATAAAATTCAGTTCATGATGATAATTTCGTGCACTTATACTATCCATCTATCTCAATTAGGAAAAAACACTTATACAGAGTGAAAATATGTCTACACTAAAAAACTAATTATGGTTATTTCGTTAGAAAATAATTTTTTCAAAGCAAACTAATTACAATATGGGAATTTTAATAAGATCCTAGTTTATTCTAAGGTTTTTATAACAGATTCTGAAAAACTACTGTGACTGTCCAAGTAGTTTACGAGAAACCGTGAGTTATGTTTTCGGACTCTAGCGTATTTGATTGCGGTAAACATGATGCTACTAAGATTTTCCCTGCAAGAACTTACGAAGTCATCACGAGTCGCGCCACCAGTACTGGCGCACATAATATATAGGTATAGCGAAATTCTCTAGTGAACCCCCCAAGAAAAATTTGCTTTTCACACCCTTGATTAAATAACAAAGCATACCGGCTCTTTATTTTCAGCAATAAATTCATATAGGAATAGTTTATTAATGATTATTTATTGAAAACTTAAAATTATGAAAAAAAGTATTTAATTAATCAGTTAAAAATAGGTTTCTGGGGGATGTTTTGTATGAGAAATTTTACTCAATAATTTATAATTTGTAGAAAAAACATTTATAGATGGTTTAGTAATTATAATCAATATTTGAAAATTTTGCTCTAAACTATAATTGACTACATGAGAAAATATGCATGGTTGTGTCATAACATTTAATTTATTAGTTCCTTCAAAACAAATTTTTTCTTCCCCTGCCTCGCACGTAACGTTCAGGCTCTACGTATTTTATTAAGGTATAATTGAGAGAAAATTCCCCGGTATTAGCGTGGAGGGAGAGAGTGTGAAAACACCTCTAGTAAAAATATCCTCATTACACATGACCGGGATTTGAACTTCAACCTGCCCACCTCATGCCAACCGGACTAGACAAGTTTGGTGTTTAGTTCGCGTTCCCACGGATTTAGGAAGTTGGTTTAAGAAGCACTGATGAAATAAACCTAATAATAATAATAATAATAATAATAGTAAAGATAATAAAGTTCTTAATACATTAATTTGGTCAATCTCTCTCTACACCTGTTTGTTGCTAATAACAAAATGAGTTTTGAATATTTTCTACAGCCATTGTATATATATATATATAATCTGATTTGTATCTTTTTAATTTCAAGCTCGCAGGAATTTCCTCAGTAAAATGTACACGTAAATAAATATTAATTTGAAGTCCAAACAAATGAATGACTATAACATACGCGCAAATGTCTAGCAAATTGAACGGTAAAATATATAATTGTGACATTGAATAAACAAGAACAATTTCTACACAACCTTGTTAGTAAAAATATTATTTTTGTGTGTGTCATTTCCACCCTCCCAGACTCCTCCCCCACCAAACACAACCTCTAGTATGTTTGGGATGAAGGAAGAGGGGGAGGGAATATAATAAGCTATGAAAACAAACAAGCAAGCCAACAATTTGATAACTGTGTGTGTCCATGGGGAGAAGGGGCCCGTGTTTATGCCCCCATGTCTAGTTAAATAACAGGTTCAATTAAGCACCATAGCGGTGAAACTGACTTGATAAGGGAGGGAGAGGGGGATGGTGAGGGCAGTAATAGGCTCCAGTCATCGATCAACACTCGCCTTTCCCCATGTGACGTCACATAATGTAGATTTGTTTTGTTTGTGTTGTGTGTGTTTGGTAGGTTATTCATAAAAGGCGGGTGATAGGAAAACCTAGTATTTGTCGTACATAGGTGAAAAATGAACCAAAGCAACTTTCTTGATTTTCCAAATCACAGGGTTTGATGAAAATTATAGCAACAGTTCAGCCGTTTTGTGAGTTTTATTCAAATCTATCAATTTTTTATGACATCGGAAACCCTATTCTAATAGAGTCAACACGTTCACCGATTAACATAAGCTCTCTGTCTCTCTCTCTCTCTCTCTATATATATATATATATATATACTATATATATATATATATACATATTATATATACTATATATATATATACATATATATACTATATATATACATATTATATATACTATATATACATATATTATACCTATACTACATATATTATATATAGACCATGTATTATATTCCTAATGTTCTACGTAAGATTTTTACATTCAACAAAATGTTTATTACTTAAAATTAATTTATTGTGATTTTAAATAATAGATCTGCAAGGGGGTAGCAGATAGCCGTTTAAAGGTTAGAAAAGATTTAAAAAACTATATTATTAAGATTATATTTATAATGTTTATTTAAATATGGTAAATAGTTTGAGTATTTAGTATAAAAACCAGTTAAAAATGTAGGTTTAATAACTTTTATATTTAAAATCACTTTCCTTTTTTATACGCTAGACAAGTTTATGCAGAGAATGGGTGCTTTAGTGTTAAAAAACAAGGTAACAGATAATGTTAAATAGCACGATTTTTAAAGCTAACTAAGAAAAATTAGTGGGCCAAAATATAAGTTTATTAAAAGTTGGTTCAAATTTGACAAAATACGTAATATATAATTTCTATTTCAACCAAATAGATAGTACTTCCTTAACACATAAATAATGTTTACATTTTTTTAACTAAGAACCATATTAGTTTTTTAAGTATGTAAAATCATTTCTCTCCATTCATAAAGATTAGGTATACTATGTGAAACTATAAATTCAGTTTTTTTTAGCATATGGCATATTTGACCGTGAAAGCTACAGTATCTAGTGCGGTGGCCTGTGTGGAGCCTTTCAGTCTCTTTGTGGGAACAGAATGTTGGTCAGGGGGTACCTTGGAGGCTGTCTAAATGTCATATCCCCAACTAGATGACGTGATGATAGTGATTATGAAAGTGTGCACCCAGTGGAAATATTAAACCTAGCGTAAGCCTAATTAACAAGACCATGGTGATCACAGGAACAGTTCTCCTTTTGAATAAAATACCTATGGTAACGGAGGTAATCAAATCCGGGACCTTCAAATCAGTAGCTATGGGAGACAACCCCTAGACCAAGAGGTATTTATATAGGAATTTATTTAAGAAATGAAATTTTAATTTTCCTTTATTATTATTAATAATAATAATAATGTGTAGTTTGAACTTTAATAGAAAGATCCAAAATTTAAATCACAACTTATTCAATACTAGCTTATGAGGAAGGCCCCATACTAAAATCAATTACAAATTTATGTATTTTGAAAACTATTAAAAACTATAATTTACGAATTTAAAAACATAAAATAAGTAGACTAAACTTTAAATAAATCACAGAGAGCACAATTTAACTATCAAACTATTTGGGTTTAACTCCCCGAATTATTAAGTATACATATTCTGTTAAAACTCATTCAAAAAATATTTAATTAACGTATCATATATCTGTTATTATTAATCACTGTAGCTTAGTTGTAACTGATGTATTTATAGCGACCCGCCATTATTTCAATAATTTCATTATCTCTTCTAAAGCATCCCCCCATGTTATATAAAGTAGGTTTACCTGCTTTTAAACATGTGTGAAATCAACGTGCACCGTTTTATAATTACTCTGGTCCTAATATTCGATGAGCATGCAGCTCACTAATTGAATATCCATTACGAGCAGAACACGGTTTTCGTGTTGAGCTCCATATAAGGCCTGTCAATCAGGACAAACTTTAACTAAAGTAGCTTAGGGCAGGATATTAATTACGAGATCTAGTTACATCAATACCATGGAGATTTTTAGATGTGAAAATGGATAATCAGACTTACAAACATTTTATCCTGAGTATTTTGTGAGTTTCTATAATTTTGACTGACAGCCTACATTTTTTAAAGTTTTTTTTAATTTTTACCTGTTTCTACAGGAAATATTACTAAACCAATATCCCTAGGGGTGACACCAAAAATCCATTTTACACAAAGGTTTTAGATATTTTTTTAACTGTCACCTGTAATTCACACATTTTAAAATAGTGTTTGAAGTTATTATTGAAATAGAAAAACTCTATTGGACACACAATTAATATTAATGCTCTACATTTTAAGATACTATGAAAATAGTAAAATTAAATATATACTCCCACAAATTAGTTGGGTATTTTCCTTACATAAATAATATCTTGAGTGTAGAAACACTTCCATTAAGTGAAATGAATATTCATAACAATAAAATTGAATTCCATTTTTATCTGGTTTATTTTCAAGTCCTTACACGTATTTTATAGGCTTAGAAAACTTGTTAGTTAAAAAATTAAATCTTTGAAAACGATTGTAAAAAATTCTTTTATATTGTGCGTCGAGGAGTTTTATTAAAATTAGATTTGAAAGTAAATTTACTTATTTTTTTAAACAGGATTTATTGAGAGCAGTTTTTTTATTTGAGCTTTAGATCGAATAAAGAAATGTCCAGCTATAATGGTTATTCAGTAAAAATTATTAAGTTCAACGAATCATTAATTAATAATTATAAATCTGATTTATAGTTTATCAATTGTAAATAAGTATTTAGTTAAGATGTATTTACCACTGATCAGATTGATAGAATACAAACAAAGAATTTAAGACACAGTCAATACATTGTTCGTTGGAGGATTAATTTTCATCCGAAGAATTAAAAACAAAAACACTTACTTATAGTATTCTTTAAATTTAAAAATGACAACTTGATACGAATTTCAAACCCGGGACATTTGGCTTAATATGCCAATGCCTTAACCACCGAGCTATCCAGGAGCTGTCCCATATACAGAGTCGATCTTAAATCATATTTTCAAGGCAAAATCTGTGATGGATGTGCGAAAATCGGCAGCTACTTATGAGTAATCAATTACGATCGTGGGCTATCAGATAACGCAGCCATATTCGATTTGGGAGAGCTTTATGCTACCAACAGTGCAATGAAATCGTACAGATGCACATATTATTATGAATTAAATAGCCAAACTATTATATTTGTTAGTTACGGTAACAGCCGTATCTAAATAACATATTCTGTAGATTGAAAAATGACACTTGGACACGGAAATCGAGCCTAATGCCTGTGGATTAGCACGCCGATGCACTAACCAGTGAGCTATCCAGGTGTCATCCCGTGCCCAGGGTTATTCTTCACTCATATTTTAAAGCAGAGTCTGGGATGTAAAGTGTAGGAATTGTCATCTACATACAACTCATTATTAAAAAAAACACTGATGCCAACTAAAAAATCATCAGATTAACTTCTGGCATATAATAGATTTTGATTATATAATCAATAGAGATAGTTAAGCGAAAAAGTAAATACAGGACGTAATTACATTTATACACAAGTGTTTGAGAAAAACAGGTCATAAAAATTGGGCGATTTTACAAAGGTAAGGCCTACTTGTGTGGTATCAGTGTCAGCTCGTGGCTGGTTGATAAGAAAAGCAAGGCTCTACTGAAATTCCCTAGTAAACTTTTAACACCTCCATTTGACCAAACCACACAATAATTATTAATTTAATCTACAAATGTATGTTTATTTGCTTCATAATGCAAGTTCTGTACAAAATAGGATGAGGCAATATTTATTAGTACATTTCTATCATGCTTTGAAAATTGCCCACGTGCTACCCATGATAAATATCTAGTCTTTGAAATCTGATTTCATGAAAGAAATACTTGAGAGCGTGTCACCTCCCGTTAACCAAGTACCATACTTGTTTCCTTGCTGGGCATGATTAAATAGAGATTTTTAATAAATCCTTCTTTTGGAAAAAGCAAAATAATTTTGTTAATCTTTTTACTATAGTTAATAATTCTATTGAAATCAATTTACACATTTTGTAGATGAAAATCCAAATAAACCCACAACTTTAATACATCTCGTCCAAAACTGTGTTAAAAGCTGTAAATTCTGTATGTTATCAGGAAGATTACAGGTCATATCGAACATAAAAATGAGAAACATCGAAAACTCATTCCAGACTACAGAAATAAATACCATCAACACTCTTGTAATGGAATTATAATTCATCATAGAAGAAAGGGTTTGGTTACATAAGTCACAACACTAAACATTTCCACAGCATGCGTAGGAGGCCTTCAATAATTAATACTCCACATTTCTTCTTGATTAATTATAAGTTATACGGAATATTTAACATTGTATCATGCTCTTAGTATTGGAAAACTAACATTATATTAATATATAAAGACAATACATATATTATACTTCCTCGACCCTCAATATAATCAGATAGAATCAAAATCTCATTATAAAACCTTTCGTTATTTTGAACAAACATCTTATAGTAGAAACTCAACTTGCCATATAACACAAACTCTTCAAATTAAATAAATAACGGGTCATATTGACAAAGCTCTTCCTTCGGGAGAAATATCTTGAAATATTTACAAAGAGCTTCTTGCCATAGAAAACGCTTGTGATCTTACACAAACTTTTCATATTAATTAATCAGCTTTTCATATTACACAAACTTTTCAAACTAGAGAAATAACTCGTCATATTGACAGAGCTCTTAATTTGAGAAGAACAGCTTGACATATTGCCAATATCTTCTTATTATAGAAACAGCTTGTGATCTTTCACAAAATATTCATATTAGATGATCAGCTTGTCAAATTTCACAAAACCATCCCCATTGATAATCCGCTTGTCACACTACTTTAATTCCTCACATTAGATAGCTAGTTTGTAATATCGATAACATTCTTCCTATTAGATAACCAGTTTAAAATATTGCTGACACTCTTCATGATAGATAAACAGTTTAAAATATTTCTGAAACCTTTCACATTAGATAAAGAGTTTGTAGTATTGTTGAAATTCTACACATTATATAACCAGTTTGTAATATTGATAAAATTCTTCACATTAGATAACGAGCTTGTAATATTGCTCAAATTCTTCAAATTAGATAGTCATTTTGAAATATTGGTGAAACTCTTCACATCGGATAGATAACCAGTTTGAAAAATTGCTGAAAGTTTGAAATATTGTTAAAACTCTTCATATTAGATAAATAGTTTGTAATATTTTAAAACTCTCTATATTAGATAAATAGTTGGTGATATTTTTAAAACTCTTCACATTAGATAAATAGTTGGTGATATTGTTAAAACGCTTCACATTAGATAAATAGTTTATGATATTGTTAAAACTCTTCACATTAGATAAATAGCATGTCATATCCAAAGTTCTTCATACTATAGAAAAATATTGTCATATTGCACAAGTACTTCATAATAGAGGATCAGCTTGTCACGTGGAAAGATTCCTTCATAATAGAGAATCAGTTTGCCACATTGCACATGCTACACCGACAACTAATATCTATATAAATATGAAATAAGCCTCATTAATAAAAATAAGATGTGCTCCTACCTGCTGAAGATCTCTTTGAGCTCATGCTCCGACACGAACTGCCCCAAGTTTGCAACGAACAGGGTAGAACAGGGGGCGTTGTTCACCCCGATGCCCGGCTGGGACGAAGATGATCCCACCGGGGAGGCAAGCGCCGGAGAAGGCAGAAAATGAGGCAGAGAGGCGTGGATCGACGTCAGGGCTGCCGCCGGATGAGGGATGGACATTTGGGGCTGAAAAATTACAAAGCAGAACAGCCCACCTTGATCAATACACATGGAACCTGAATTTTAATTAGCATGGTGGGGCAGGAATGAAGAAGGTAGAGTTCACAGGATAAGTACCAGCATTATCGTGGAAGTAAAATGGTTACCATTTAGGAAAATCCACCCTCACTACATCCTTCCGGGATTGGGACCCAGTCACCATAAAATCAGATTATTTAAGCAATAAATTTAGTCCTCGCAGGGATATTCACCAATATGGGTACTAAAATAGTAAAATGGAATATTGATCAAACATATTTAATTTAATAAACAAAATAAAGACGAATCAGACAAAGTTTTGTTTTAGCACCACACTTTATTACCCATTTGGGATATAGGACCATGTACTAGCTACGTTAATGTGTTAGGGATGATGACAAAGATTCAACTTGGAGGAAGTTTATCCACAATTGTGTTGATAAAGTGGGATACCATTTAGAAAAAATAACGTTATCGTGTTCGAACCATGATTTCCCCTTCATCGGCATTCTTGTATATTGCGAGAGTGACGCCTTAGACCATGCAGCCAACTAATTGGTCATTAGTGTGTTTAATGAGGCCACCTACTGGAGAATTGAGGCACATTGCAGACGTTTAGATGTCTCTCAATATCTAGGAGAATTTTTATATTTCAAAATATGACCATATAATTAATTTTGATACGTAATATCAGAATGAAAAAAATTCCCATCACGTCTCACTACCCATCCAGGCTATACTTTATATATATATAAGCGGATGTGCCCAGGTAGTTTATTTATAAATAGCTTTGTTCTTTTTTTAGGAATATAAAGTTAACCAAATAAAAAAAATCTTAAATAACAATTTAAAAATTTCAAACTTCTGGTTATTTAGGGTTTTTCCCTCTTCATTATAAGTAAATATTTCAATTTAATAGTATACGACAAGTGTTCTATTATGTAAGCCTTGGAAATCTTTGGAAGGGATGCCCCCTTTCCATATCCAGTCTATAATTTGGAAAATTAATTGGTTTCCATTGTGCTTGAGGTGTATCTTACATGTGACTGATAGGTTTTCATCTTTTATCATAATGAGAAGTAGTTTTAAAAATCAAATTTTGGAAATTTCAAATCCCCCTTTCCCACTACATTCCTGACAATTTATTTTTATCCCACCTAAAAGTGTCATTTTATTTTATCATCCACCCACTCCTCTTATTACACAGACCTCCATTTCAATATTTAAAATTAACAGATGTTATAGCTATTTATATTCGTATATTTATCTTTCCAATGAATTTTGTTTTATACAATACTGGGAAATAGTTGTTTTAGTAAGTTTATAAAATGTTGAATCCACCTTCACTAACTTTGCTTACTCCAACTTTGAAATTTCGTATTTTAGGGCCTAATTGAATATATGGAATAGTACCTCTACCTGCATGCCAAATTTCAATGCACTACCTCACCTAAAATGATTTGTATATGTATATCCTCAAACCCACAGTTATTTTCCGGAAATCTATTTTTAACACATTAGACTTTTTTGGCTCTATGGGTTGATCCCTCCATGCTTGCCTCTGTATATGAAAATATTTCAATGGACTCTTCCTACCCCCAGTTTCAGATTTTTTCTTTCTCTCGAGTGTTGTTGATGGCTCTCATTACTTCCTAACAAAATAAAATACTCTACCATAGTGAAATGTATTTCTCATATAAGTTATGGAGATTTTGAAATACCACCTTCCATATTCTCTAGCCCCCACTTGAAAATTACAAATATTTAAGAATTATTTAATTGTTTGGAGTAGTTCTACTATATTCTGGGCAATTTTTTTTTATCTCACCTCACTTTAAAATCTCAATTTTTTAATAACAAGTGTTTGGAGTAATCCCGCAATATTCTGGGCATTTTTTTTTATCTCACCTCACTTAAAAATCTCAAATTTTTAATAACAAGTGTTTGGAGTAATCCCGCCATATTCTGGGCATTTTGTTTATCTCCCCTCACTTTAAAATCTCTAATTTTTAATAACAAGTGCTTGAAGTAATCCCATTATATTCCTGCCAATTTTTTTTATCTAATTTAAAGCGTGGTTTTCACTGAATATAACCCCATTGCCCTATTTCCTAAAGTTCCAATAAAAATGTAAAATTATTCGATTTATTTTTGTTATTTGGAGTGGTCCCTTTACCTTCTGGTAGAAATTAAGTTTTAGATCACCCTAGGAATTATAGTTTAGTTTTGAAAAATCTATAACCCACCCTCCTCCAATTTTCCAATTCTGAAAGTTTCATATTTTGTCACTTAATAGATTATCTACAGTGGTAGCTCTACCTGCATGCCAAATTTCAATTTTATACCTCCTCTAGAAAGATTCGTCTATTTATAGCCCAAAAATTTCACAGAACCCAATTTTGAACATTCCCATTTATTATAATTTTATGGTAATACAAGGTGATCCCTCTATCCGTTTTTCTCTCTATGTGTACGCAAATAATCAATCTTCTACTATGTGGGAATTGTTAAATTCTATTAGTTTGGGAATATTTTCGGAGGAACTCCTCTTATCCCATTTTCCAGTCCTTCGCTTTGAAATTAAGATAATAAATTTGTTTCGAAGTAACCTACTTTACAAATGTCAATACAATTTCCAACCCGCCTCCCCCCATTTCACCAACCCCTCCTTAATGATTTTAAATATTTAAGAATTATATGGATATTTTGAGTTATTACACTATATTTTTGAAATAGACAATTTTATACCTCACCTAAAATGATTAATAAATGTATACATTCCTCACCCCCCCCTCTTTCCAGTTTTCCGGGGATCTATTTGGAAATTTCCAATATTTAGATTTTACTGGTGGCATGATTTGGTCCCTTTATCTGCTTGCTTCTCTAAATGTAGAAAATAATAATTTTTTTACTATATCGGAATTGTTTAGTTTAAATCGTATTGTAATTATTTTTGGAGGGACTCTTCCACTATACATTTTCAGATAGTTGATTTTTAAAAAAGCTCTTAAGGATATTTAAGGTGGTTCTTAAAACTTCCTGGAAAATTTAAACCTTCTACCACACTTAGAGGTAGTATTTCACATAAGTTTTGGAAATTTCGAATCCCTCAACTCATTTTATCAGCCAGTAATTGAAAATGTCTTATATTTAAGTTATTAAGTATTTGGAGTGATCCCACTGAATTCCTGGCAAATATTTATTATCACTAAGAGCCTCTGCACACCCAACAATTTCTTAATGGTTCTTCCATTCATATTGGAGATCATGTGGTAATAGAGAGCAGGATAAAAATATACTGGCTTATTTGTGACAGGAAGGTCCAGGTTCAAATCTCAACTTTGCGTTCCGAAGGCTTGATTCCCACATGCCTCTTTTCTCTCTCTTAACAACACAAAATTAAGACGTGTGGATGAACTACAACTACCTTCCTCATTCCTAACCTTTAAAAAAAACCTTATGCCCGAACAGCTGACCTAATTCGAAAAAGGGGAAAACAAAATCAACCGTAATCACGGGCAGGATGGATTAACTTTCAAGCCTGGATCTAAACCGATCTAAAAAGATGTATATCTATAATCGCGGGCTAGCCACAGCTATGACCCACAGAAATCTAAATAAAACAAACGAACTGCTTGCCGCAAATCAATCGCGTGACCTTGTTTCCATGGTGACCAGGCCACGTGACCTCTGGCATGAGTGATGCAGGCGGCACACGCCAACAAATATTGACCACGCGACTCCTTTGCTTCAAGAACTGTTCTCTGTACGACTCTGAGTTATACGAGTTGGACTACTATACACGTGGAGCATAATAGCTTTTTACAAGATCTTTTATCGGAGTTGAACTATTGTACACTTAGGACATAATAGTTTTTTTTACAAGAACTGTTCTTTGTACGACTCTTAAGTTACTCTACTATACATTATACACGTATGACATAATCTTATTTTACTAGAACTGTTCTTTGTACGACTGTATGATATACTACTATACACGTTGGACATGATACTTATTTTCTATAATAGCTGTTATTTATAATATTCTCAGCTAGATTACAAGTCACAAGGCAAACTACATGCTTTATTCATGACCTGTTCAACAAAACAGTAAAATATATGTATTAATAATAGTATTAACTAAATTATACAGCCATGCAATTACTGCTCAAAACTTATAGTCTAACATCAATTAATTAAGAACTGCCTTGGCAGCGTAGTTAGCTAACGCGATAGTTTCGTGTTGAGCTAGACTGCCGAGAACGGGGGATAGAGGTTCTAATCTCGCTAGGGTGAACTGGGGTAGTTTTTCCTAAGTGGTTTTCCACACACTTTCTATGCAAATACGGGTTCACTACCTCTATTATCAACCTTACCAATTCCTAAACCATTATTGTAATTAGTACTCAAACGTATAATCCGAACGTATAGTAAGGCGTGGTGTTAAATTAATAAATAATTAATTAGGTATAAAAATCTTCTACTTCAAAATAATATGTTACACTTCTAAATTTTCAATACGAACTATATTTGATTAACTTCATTTTTAGCTTTGTTATTTTTGTAATTTAGAATAATAACCTTAGTAAATTATAGGTCTACATAAGAGTCATCTTAGAAAATGATGTAATCTATTATCAAATGTTTAATATAGTACAGTATATCAATGGTAGCTTGGTCAGTATTGCAGTGTGTAGTAACAAATTGAAGACAGTCCCGCGTGCACTTAAGATTTTACTGTTTGTGTACTCTCATTTATAAAAAAAAATACATCAATATAATTAAGAATGATGAATTAATGAATATAATTAAGCTTATAAATTAGTTAAAATAATACGGGGAAAATTTAGGCCAGTGCTTTTTTTTTACACTTCAGCTTAAATCAACTGCATTGAAAATAAGTTATCAACATCAAAGTTTGCCAGAATCCTTAAATTCAAATGTTTGTTCAATTCTATAAAAAATAATTTTTTAAGCCAAACCATCCTATTAATATTAAAAAAATGATCCTTGCTACAGATTCAGTGGTCCTGGGTTTGATCCCTGGTGCCTACAGATTATCTGTGAAGCAGTGGGTTTGAAACGTGGTCAACTCAACATCGTGAGGACAAATTAGGTGCTTATTGAATGAAAATGTAATGGCTCTGGCTTAGAAAACTGAGATTAACGCCCAGAGAATGTAATGTTCTGACCACATGATACCCTCTATCCATAGAAGTTTGCACTATCTCAGCCATCAGATGGCACCCGCTTGCTCATGATGGCTCAATTACAGGCTGACGCCATAGAGTTTTTTTTTAAATTCATTGACGAAGAGCTATAATACATATTAATTAAAAAACACAATTCATATTGGTGGTCTCGTGGTTTAAAGTGTTATTCTCGCAATACACTGCCGGTGATAGTTAGGTCAGGTTTCAAGCTTTTTTTCTTCCAAATGGTTTCCTACTCTCTCCCCACGCAATAGGTATATTAGCTTTAAGTTAGAATTCCTTCATCCAAATTCTATTTGAATTTCGGATATCCCAGACAGGCAGAAAACGTGCTGTAAAAAACTTATATACCAGTGGTTTCCAACTATATTTTTTCTTGGTTTGACCCCATTTTTTGTCTTTGAAACAACAACAACCCCTTGATAACCTTTAAGCGTTCATATTATGGTTTTTAAATAATTATTTTCACCGATTATAACTACCCTCCCGGTATATAAAAAATTAATTACACCTATAGGTTAGGTAGAATTGAGAAAACATTTACCTTTATTTGCGTGGAGGGAGAAAAATCGCCACCCGTATCCCAGGATTTGTTTCGAATCCTGACCTCATCACCAAAAAAAACTAACAAACTTGTCGATAAGCTCACGTGCTTGATCTAAAAATTATTATAAATTGCTTATATAATGATTATACGAATGAGACTAAGCTGTACCAATAGACAATCATCAAACCCGGGGGGTATTTCCGAATTTTTGCTAGCAATGCCCTCCACTCGCATAAAAACGAGGTTGCTACAGCAAACAAAGACAGCACGCAACTGTCGGTGTTGAATAACCAAAAAGAACCTAAACAGTAACTTAACAACTGTTATCACTTTAATTGCTTACATTTGTATTTGAATTTTGCAGCTTCCTATGAATATTACAATCAGACCAAAAAGTAAATATAAAGCTATAATTTCAAAAAGCATCGCGACCACCATTATGGAAACCACTGGGATGTACACATTTTGTAGTACCTTTATATAATGAAGATAGGTTTACCCTAAAAAAAACTATTTTTTTAACCCCTTTTCATATTTTTAACCGTGTACACGTACCAATAGAATAATATACCTAACATACTTTTATGCTTCCTTATGAATAGATAAATACGGTTTAGTAAATGTTTTTTATATGATGATATCAAATACTTTCACGTTCCCTCATTATTTAATTAAATTAAATACGAACATACTACTTGATATGGCTTTATCCCTAATATAAAGAGCATTATAATCTTCCAAGCTTTGCTAGATATGTACAGTTAATTATTTTACGAGTGTTTGATTAAGTAAATAATAATAAGATTTTCTAAATGCTTTTTACACTACTTCCACGCAAATGCGGGTAAATTTCCTCTAAATTCTTTTTTCCTTATCACTACCCCATCAGCGTTATTAAAATGTTTAGATCCCAGACGGGTCTTCTAATATAAACGTCAGTATTATTAATCCCAGTAAAAACTTATTTCCAGTAAAACGAAAAATTCTCTGAAGCTTGTACTAAAAATGTTAATAATATGTTCCCATGTATGACAGCGTGAAACAAAACGCCTTCTGTGTAAAAACCTCTTATCCCTAATAACTGATCTTCTAATATAAAATATTATTTTCATCCTTCTACTACTACTACTCAATCAGACAAAGTGGGTAAGCGAGGAAAAGGGAGTTATTATGTTTTCTAGAAAGTAACAGGTACAGTTGGTGGAAAATAGAAAAAGACACATAATACATAGATGCATTATCGTTAAAAGTAAATTTGAATATGACAAAGAAAATAAGTGAAACAAGTATTATTATTAGCACTGCGTCTTACTCCCCGTTCGGGTTAAACGCACTTACGCTAATGTGTAATGGTAGGGTGATTGCGAGATGAAATGGAGGACCTACAGTTTAACGTGGGATCCGAACCACGGTGAACCACGGTGGAGGCCTGGCATTCCCCACATTCACAAGTTGTGATTAATACACGTCTTGTCAAAGGTGAAGGAAGGGTTTGGTAATCGGATAAATCTGTGCCGGGACTGAGGATTGAATCCCGGACACCAGAACAAATGTCCGGCACCTTACTCCTAGACTACCAGGTCACCATTAAACAACTAAAATAAGGTTATTTATATGTGTCACTATATTATATACTACAGATATCTATGTAGATAAAACACATCACTATCCTAAAAATCGATTGGATTATCAAGGAGGAATGTGAAAGGCGGATATAAAATAAATGGTATGATTTTCTTATATAATAATTTGGCCATAAAAATAAAGAAGTTTCAAAAAATTGTTTTATTAAAACATTTATGTTGACACTATATTGTGCAACTACTATATTAAAATAAATAAATGGCATCATAGGTGTTTAATGTTAGCTTTTTAAATCGTGTATACAAATGGAGGTTAAAAAAATTATAAATTAATAGAAATATGGTGTTTATATTATTTCTAAATTTGCTATGTTTTAGTGTTATTTATTATTAACATATTTTTAAAAACACTTCAAAATAAAGGGTGACTTTATCTATATTATATATAATACATTTATATCTAATATTGGTAAACTGATTTGTAAATATTGATGTATGGACCTATATGAACATGTGAATGGATACTGAGGCGATAAAAGTTTGATAATGTGGTACAGAAATATAGTTAATAACAGATATACTTATATGATTTTATATAAAAAAAGAGTTTTTTATTACGTTCAATTATACGAATTAATTTTAACTATAGGCCTATACATTTGGTAGAGATGAGGAATGTTAAGTTATTGAAAATGTACCAGAATTTGCGTGAGAGCAGAAAGGAAAACCATTCAGAAACAAATATACTTAGCTAGTGATCTTGACATCTTACTACTCCATTAGCTAAGACTTTATTAATTACAGTAAATTTAAAACAATTCACAATTTTCATTACTTTGCTTTTCTAAATACAACTGGTATTCATGCTGGCAATGAGAAAACAGGAGACATAATTCATTTAGAGATTGAATGTTGAAGAGAAGCTTTTTAATATTATTATTGTAGTAAACTGACCTAATTTCTTTCTATATTGATAAATATAGGTGAGAAATGGCTGGGCGCAACTCTGTACCCCTCCATATAGTTGGTCTGGTGGTCATAGAATGCAACTTGGTACCTACTTTACACTCCTTTTGACCCCAAAAACAATTTTCTGGTCGCAGATAGATTCTCCAGAATAATAACTCTCACGCTTCAAAACTAACAAACCAATTCTAAAATAACTTACAGTTTTCTGTTGTGACAGTAACAACAAATAAATTTAGATGTTTAAGGGAGGTTGGATCTAGTTTCCTATTGTTTAGACTTGACCACAGAACTGTAACGATTTGCTTAGGAGGTCGTTGAAATTGAGCTAATTAGAAATGTTCAAATCTAGTTTTTTATTTATTCAGTTAAAAATACGTAGCTACATAGCTATTTGAATATTTTCAAACATCAGTTTGGGGCAAACATCAGTTTGGGGCAAACATTATTTTTTTAAATTAATAACCGCTGATTAAATATCCTAAGACCACTGCATGTCCAAAATGCGTTTATATTCTAAAGAAGTCGGACAGACACATTGGATATTTAAAAAACACATTTTTTATATATTAAAATAGCTAAATAAAATCATAAAAACTAAAACTTGGATGGCAAAATTGGTAGAGAGAGTGGTGTGTAAATTAAAACGCCATATGTTCAAATCTTATTTCGGAAGTAACTGTACTAATACAAGTTATAACATTATTACTGTCTCATAATCAACTTACTTATGCTAAAATATTACACATTGATTATTTAATTTAGCTTTTTATTCTAGCTACAAACCATAACAAAATTATATGACTCTTACTATGGATGTTGTAAATTTTCGATAAATATAAAAAAAATATTAGATATAGTGTGAATTTGTAAAAGTGATAGGTAGTATTATTTTAATTCAAGAACTTCCTAGATTTGCAACCACAAAATATTAATACAATGTTGAGGGTAGTTATACTTAAAAAATATCAAGACACAATTAGTAGAGAAATTAGTGCAAATCAATCAAAAACATGCTAGTGATTACTTTTGTTTTATTTTACATACCTAGTAAACTAAGCCTAGTTGAAAATAGTGTGATCATTCAGCCATTACTGTGAGATTTAATCAAGAAATAAAAACAGAATAACGCTAGTGTTTCAAAATAGTTAACACTATATTATCTAAATATTAAATGTCAATTATAATATAATTTGTAATGTGAATTCACTCCTAAGTCAAAATAAACATTATCAGGCTCTCAATATAGCATTTTAAACTTAATCATTTAAATCTATTTTAAATATTGATATTGTTTTGTTCTTAAAATAAAACTGAGCAATTTATGCAAGTATAGTAGAACTTGATTAAATTTAACTTTATTTTAAAACCTAATACTTGTTTTTAAATTTACTTGTATTTTATTCACGAAAATTTAATTACACTCAAAATTGACTGAATCGTCTATAATTATTTAATACATATAAATAAATTATCAGTTTCTCGTATAATTTCGGATACGAATTTTAAAAGTTTAATTGGTCCATTTGATTACACCATTAAAGGTTCTAATATTTGCTACTGCTTAGTCCAAATAAATAAATATGTCATACGGCAGGTATTTAGCTTTAGTTATTAAAATCGTATTTACTTTTGGAGTATAGTCAAAATACATTATTTTAAACATATTAGAAATGGATATTATTTATAAACAAAGCTTTAATATTGTTTAAGAATAATCATACATGCATGCATAACTAATCACGCCATTCCCTTGTGGGGCAGGCAGGAAACTGTGCATATAGCTCAAAAATCAACTCCGTACTTAGCCCATCCTCACTTCATTTCTCCACACATCCCTGTCCTTGCATTCTTCCTTCACTTCAACAACACCCATACTCAGAGTCATGCATGTTCTTTTATTCTTAAAATTCTTAAGGTTTTTTTTTCACACAATCATCTACCAGCCACGTCTTACATCGCGTGCCCCTTCCTTTGGATCCACACACTCTACCTTCATATATTTGGTTTGTCACTCGATCCACACTCATCCTCTCAACATGCCCATAATAACGTAACACGCTTATTTCACATTGACCTATTGGATTCACTTTCAAACCACACTCCTTTAACATCCATTCATTACTGACTGTCCATAAGAGTTTTCCCACATACAGTTCTTAGGTATCTCATTCCAACATTCAACTTGATCTTGTGTTCCTCCCGACAAACCCACACTTTACATCCATAAAACATTGTTGGCGTCAACCCACTTTTATATACCGCCATCTTCTCCTCTTTAGATACAACTTCATTCTTTGCAATGCATCCAACTATTCTCCGAGATACACTCACTCTTGTGTCGATTTCACCAACTATACTACTATTTGTACAGAACAAACTGCCCAGAAGTTTCAAAATCAAAATGTTGAATTTCGCTCTTGGTTGTGGTTTAAAAAAACAAAGCTGGAAGAGGCTCTGAGGGAGTCTGAGAGGTCTACAGCTGTCACAGTTGACAGATATGGTAAAAGCCAATACATATTAATGTAACTTTCTTTTTAAATGTTGAAAGTAGTTTTTGGGGGTGAATTTTCTAAAGTTACCTTCCTATCTCTGTATATGGTCAGAGATATAGACGTCATGAAATTATTTGTGTTGTTGTGTTTAAGGGTGACTAAATATGTGTATTAGAGGTGCTGTATTTCAGTAATAATCAACAATTCAATGAACTAGAGGCGCAGGAACAGCTTTGAAAATATCATATAAATGATTCATTGAAATTAAACCACATTTATAAACATTGGGTGTCCTTAAATCAATTTAGAAAATGTTATCATGTTTAATAGAGGCATTTTATTATTGTTAAATGCAATAGGCCACACAGTTCGCAATATACTTCTATACACAATTTTACACACACATATGTATAGCTAATAAAAAAGTACTAGTTTCATTTTATAGTATTGGTGGGTATAAAAATCAGTGATTTTTAATTTAGGTTATTTGATATTCATTTAATTATTCCAAATTTGGTTGGGTACAGTGTACCCAAAAACACCCGTGTTTCTGCGCCACTGAACAAAGTCCAACTAAATAAACTAGCTAGTGTAAATGTTATACCCCAGACACACCGCAATGTTAACGTACATAATTCAATAGAGAAACTAATATTCAGATAATGATGGCAGCTATCACGAAATAATCAATGAAGTAGATATTACTAAAATTACGATAAGTATTCACACTTTATTGCTTTCACCATGGTTTTTAAAATAGCTAAGATTACCAACAAAATAAAATAATTATTATAATAATTATTATTATTAGCACTGTGTCTTACTACCCATCCGGGTTATACGCACTTACGCTAATGTGTAGTAGTAGGGTGATTGTGAGATGAAATGGATGACCTACAGTTTAACGTGGGATCCGAACCATGGTGTAGACCTGGCATTCCCCACATTCACAAGAAAATTATAATTAATTGTTTGTAAATGTATAAATTATGATTTTAATATATATTTATTTATTTTAAAATAAGGTACAAATATCTCCATAAAGGACATTTAGTTTAAAAAAATTCAATCAATTTTTTTTTTCAAAACTAATAAATTTTGTTTTACTTTTGTTTAAAAGGCAGGGAAGTTGCTGCTTCATTTTATAATGTTAGACATTATGTATCTCTTCTGCGCATATATTTGTACTTAAAACATCGCTGAAAACCAAGACCGTAGCTAGTATCAAAACACGCGCAATTTTCCGTGGTGGCTATCGCTATGCCATTTTATATATAATATAAAAATAAAATATATATATAAATAATATACAAAATAAAATAATAATAATTATTATTATTATTAGCACTGTGTCTTACTACCCATCCGGGTTATACGCACTTACGCTAATGTGTAGTAGTAGGGTGATTGTGAGATGAAAATATATATATAAATTATGATATATATATATATATATATATATATATGTGTGTGTATGTTTCAACGTGTCTTACTACCTGTTCAGTTTATACTCATACAATAACTCTAATGGGGTAGAGATGAGGAAGGAAGCATTTTATAGGTAGTCTACCCGCACTTTCATGGTAGGAGAGTAGAAAAACATTTAGAGAAAATCACCCTCAGGTCTGGCCGATATTCGAACCCCGATCTCGTTACCCTCAGTTTATCACGAGTGATGCCTTAGACAATTCGGCCACTGAAGCAGGTTACCAATAAATTCCATGACACTTGGTCGTACTTGATAATAGCTGACTTGCACTGAATTATGTACGAAAACAATACCAAGCTTTAGACACTAGTAAGCATAGAAGTTGTGTGAGTGAGAACTCTCCAACAGAGATCTAGTAAGAGTGAGAGAGAGAGAGGTTGTATTGCTAGAACTAACATGATGGTGGCCTGCCTGATGAAGCTGAGTGTCCGGAGATTTGTCTGCAGATAGTCAAAGATAGGAACGTACAGGGACCTGGGGGTGCAGCGCCGGATGGACTAAGGTGGCGTGCTGCAAGGCGGCACCGGGCAATTCCGCCGCCGCCGAGTACGCCGCCAAAGGGTGGTGCCACAGCTCGGGGGCGCCGGGGAAGAATGGGGTCCCCAGATCTGAAAACAATCCCCAAAAATCTTTACAATCACTGGCTTAAATCATACAGTTCTTGGAAGTTATGGTAAACAGTTACACATGACTCTACTATGTTAAATAAGAATAACATTTATAAAGGCAAATGTAATGCTCTTTGGAGTAATATTACACGGTAACACACGAATATTAATCATTTGGTACAACTGACACCCACCAGAAAAAATTTAACAATTCTTAAGAGTATAAAAAATTGTCAAATATTGTTGTCAGAAGGAATTAAATTATGTTAATATTAGTAATTGGCTTAGAAACTCTAGTATAGGTGGCAGTAGCCTCCTCGTAAAGCTATAACGTGCTTCCCCCCTCCCCCATTATATGCTCTTATTTAAGTGATTTATAAACCCTTAAGAATTTATAAACTATATACATTATTTGTTTTTAAGATGCCTAGTTTTAGTTTCCATTGTTTGCTATTTAATTACTTTGAAATAATTGATTTTTTGTACAAGTAATTTTTCATTTAAATATTTGAGGAGATTTATTATTTAAAAATAATGTAATTGCTTATTCTTAAATAATCAGTTCATTTATTCTAAAACGAATACTAACCCTATTAGCAATGTAACGAATATTAAACCCTATTTACATTGTTTTATTATCAGATTAACATAATTTAATTAATCTTAAATACTAAAGCTTTAGAGTTTAATAAACGTATTTCTGTGTTAAATTGCAAAGATTATGGAATATTTCCAATGGAGATGACCTTTATCAAATAAATAATTATTGGTTCATTAAATTTGATATTAAAAAAAACGATGAATCGATTACACTATACATTAGAAGTGTAATGTTCAATTACCAACTAATCGGGTATTAATTTAAAATGATAAAAATAATAAATTAACAGGTGTGCCTAGCTTTGTTGGCTGAATAAACACAGAACTAATATACATTTTAAAAATGTACCCAAGCACCAAAATGGTGGTGTGTAGTTAAATAGTTCCTTAAGTGTTTTTATTTTGGTCTTGTTAAAACCGTAAATAAAGCAGGATTTTTTTAGTTTAATTTTTGTAGAATTTGGGGGAACGGGGGGTTGAATCCCCCTTACGCCCCTCCCGCCATGGCTACGGCCTTGAGTATTACTCACAACCACATGTAACGTCACAATCGCTTGTTGGAAAATTAACATGACATTTGACCGGTCGTGGGTATAGCGTTGAGGCTGACCTCTGAGCCGGGCGGGAGTTAGAAATTTGCCTTGAAAAAGTAATTGGTGCCCACCGCATTAACTTCAGTTTAGAATTTGCTCTAAGGTACAAAAATATTGGGGACCTCTGGTCTAATACGTCACTCTCGTGTTGGAATTTAAGATAGTTGGATGATCGGGGCTTGAATCTCAGTCTGGTATAGTGAGTGTTTTTATCTTAAATGTTCTTCCACTATAATTTCACGCAAATTCGGGTACATTTTCTCTGAAATTCTACCTTCCTCATCTCTATCCTATTAGCGTAATCATAATATGCATAAAACTGGAACATATAAGCAGTGAAAAAAATTTACACTAATAAGGGAGGGATGAGGAAGGTAAGATTTAATTAGAATGTACCCACATTGCGTGGGGAAATAGTGGAAAATAATTTAGAGAAAACCCTCCTCAGGATTAGAGATCCAGACTCTTCGTCATAATCAACACAGTCTGTTGCTATTGTGACGTCTTAGATTACGTGACCACAGATGTGTGCTTTGGTTGTTAGTATTATTACTATACCCCTAGTTTAGTTGAAAGAATAGTTTATAAAATTCACACACATTTCTTTGTGACCAACAGTGATAACATTTTACTATATTATTTGTAGGTTTTGATAATATCTATCAAAAGGTACAGCTGCAGATAGCATGACTTGCAAGTCGAACGTGCAGGTTGACGCGGGATAAACCAAAAGCAAATGCGATATCAATAATTGTATCTACGATCAATCAACCATAAATAAATGCATTTAGCATTCATGAAAGCGTTTTAAACATAGATGATGGAAACCAAAATAGAAATAAGCGAATATTGAACCCATTCACTTGGTTGTTTTTTTAAATCTCAACTCACGTAGAGATTTTATTTTCTCTACCACGTTTTTTTTAAAGGAAGTAAGTTGGGAACAACATCTATAAGTAGAAAAGTTTGTGTGGTATCATGCAGAAAATGTAATGTTCGCACAAGCGGATAAAGGATGGGGACATGCGAATGATGGGGGCAGACGGGGGAGGGAGGGTGTTATACTGCTTTCTTCAATGGTTTCGAATACTGAAAAACCAACAGCACTAGAGTAAACGTTATTTTTGTGAAAGGTTATAGAATGCTCGAGTGTGTTTGGAAAAATTTCATTCTCATACATTGAACGGTTCACATCTTGAGGGTTTATAGGCGCTCTACTTAAGAAGAATTTTATATTGCCGTGGTCACGACCTGCTTGAAGTAAACATAGGACTTTTCACGTAGCGTGTATATATATATTTAAGCAGTTTCTTACTACCTATCCAAGCTATACGCCTATGCACTAACTGTACTAATATGTTAGGAATCAAGAAGTTTGAATTTATAGGAAGTGCTCCAGCATTTTAGTGGAGGGAGAGTGAAAAAACCATAAGGGCAAACCCACCCAAAGTAAATCCGACCTGGACTCAAACCTCAATCCTCCGGTCATCGGCAGTCTAATATATTGTTAGAGTGACACCTTAAACCATAGTGCAATTAAACAACTTGAATAATCCTGATTAACTTAACCTAAATGTAATCGCTAAAAAAGACTCATAAAGATATTGAAACAGTTTAAGACTATTAATTGGTTCAAGTTTTAAAGTTATTCTAAGATACTGGTTCCAGTTCATCTACAATGAGTACGGAGTTCTTGTTTTTGAGCTATGTGCACAGTTTCTTGCCTACCCCGTAAGGTAACGGTATGATTAGGTATTTATATATTTTTGTTAACCATGCCTTAAAATCTGTTCAGGCCATACACATATATGATAATTACTCTAATGTACTATGGATGAAGAAGGAAGCACTTTAGAGGTAATATATTTAAATTTGCGTGGAAGGGAAGTTGGAAACCATTTGAGGAAACAAATATCTCAGCTGACCCAACTGGGATTCGAGCCTCTATCTCTCTGTCAGCAGCAGGCCAGTCCAACACGAGTGTGACGCACTAAACCATTCAGACACTAAGGCAGGTCTTACGCTAAGTTAACTTCGTTCAAAGTTAAGCCAAGTGTATCGTGATGAATTATATTTAAAAGAATGAAATATAAAATGTTTGGTAAGGCTAGCAAGGAGTTTTTAGAGGTATATAAAGAAAAAATAGCATGGTTTGTCAAATTGGAGGTGAATTGAAATTTGGACGCTATAATGGGCAGTATCGACTGAATCAATGGCCTATGTTGTCTATTAAAATCACATTTTTCCTAGAGATTTAACTTGTTCTGCATTGGGATATCAGGGCTAGAAATATATATTTTCATATGTTAATAAGGAGGCAAGCTTCATGTTGAAAAAATATATATATTATTTTACTTATGTTTCTTATTTCCAGTAAAATATCAATCTCCCCCCCCCCCTCCCCCAACCTTCTTTCCACTGAGCAGTAAAGATTCATGTATAACCTCACCAGTTGTACAAAACAACATCAGTTGTGTTTACATGATTGTTAAATAATAATTACGCCCCCACCAATCTTTTTTCTTTCGGTTCCTCCAACCATTGGAGGCAATCACATTTGACGGGGGCTTTCCAGACATAATATTTTTTAACTTCACGTCTTTATATCCATTAGGGTTATACGCTTCCAGTCATATTAAGCTTACACGAGGTTGTGAGTTTGCTAGATCTAAAATGTTTATTTTGTACAAAAATTAAAGAGATAATAGCTAGCTGTTATATAAAATACACCCCAATTACATCTTTGTTTGATAGACACAGCTAAGTCGTTTTCGCCTTTCAGCTTGGTTCGTACCGCTCGATAGCATTCGAGAACGAGACGTAACCAATTCAATCGAGAAAATCTAATGCCTCGTGGATATTACGTTTAGTTTACCCACATCCTTAAAACCTATCTGGTTAGTTTATTATTAAAAAATTAGGTGACCTGGTGGTCTAGGGGTAAGGTGTCAGACTTCTATGCTGGCGGCCGGGGTTCAATCCTCGGTTCCGGCAAAGATTTATCTGATTACCAAACCCTTCCTTCAACTCTGACAAGACATATTGTGAATGTGGGGAATGCCAGGCCTCCACCGTGGTTCGGATTCCACGTTAAACTGTAGGTCCTTCATTTCATCTCACAATCACCCTACCATTACACATTAGCGTAAGTGCGTATAACCCGAACGGGTAGTAAGACGCGGTGCTAATAATAATAATATTAAAAAATTATGTCAAATGAAGTGTTTCGTATGGGAATTCATATACGAACTGAATATGTTTCAAATCTAATAAGAACATTTGAAGAAAAAAGAGAAAAAAAAATGACGTTGGTAGGTAAAGAAATAGATCATCTGACGTGTTACAATCAGCTTTTTGTTCAGAAAATGGACTTCAGAATATCAAGAAATGCTCAATTAATGAAGTATGGTCTACTTTCGATTTGTAAACTATGTCATTAAAAATTGACTGAACAATTTGTGCAGAACCTTGTCCTAATTCGTTCAACCTTCATTTTATATTATAAATTTTGATTATTTATTATTTTCAGGATAAAGCTTACTTCTAATTCATTTTGGATAAGTTAAATTTGATGATTATTAGAAGTGAACCTTGTAAACGCGGCCTAAGTTACATATCAACTCATCGAGATATTTACTTAATAATAATATTTAGCACCGTGTCATACTACCCGTTCGGGTTATACGCGACATTTACTTAAATGCGGATACGTGTTGTAGACGTCCAGAAATCGCAGGTTAAAAAAAATGCCTACCCTGTAAGTTATTTTAGAATTATGGTTCAAACCAAAATAGAGTTGAAAGGTATCAACCTGTCTCTATTTGATATTAGGTGACCTGGCGGTCTAGGGGTAAGGTGTCAGACTTCTATGCTGGCAGCCAGGGCTCAATCCTCGGTCCCGGCACAAGTTTATCTGATTACCAAACCCTTCCTTCACCTCTGACAAGACGTGTATTAATCACAACTTGTGAATGTGGGGAATGCCAGGCCTCCCGTGGTTCGTATTCCACGTTAAACTGTAGGTCCTCCATTTCATCTCACTATCACCCTACCATTACACATTAGCGTAAGTGCGTATAACCCGGACGGGTAGTAAGACGCGGTGCTAATAATAATAATAATAATAATATATGATATTAAAAACCTGAAATTTTATATTTTATAATTAAAAAAACAAAGGTAAAGGGGAAATGAGATAATTTTCAAGCGACTTTAAGGGAAAGTTAACATTTTTGGGAGTAAGATGAACGGCGAGTAATATATATTTAGCTTTCCTCAATTAAATAAATACTTTTTAACAAGGTCAAAATTGGACATTCTAAGATGATATGCTGAGTGACAACATCATATTGCGACAGCTATTCATGGAAGAACAGTTATTTTATTTAGAAGGTGTTTGGTCCTTGTTTTAGAATAAATAAATTGTTCTGATCGAATAGTGGTGCTATCTCATGGCGAAAGCTGAAGACTGTTAACGCTACTTTATCTTTAGTTTTTGTAGAAATTATTTAATGTTTTTATATTTTATTCGTGCGCTTAGCAAAGTAATTACTCAAATCAGTGGAAACGTGGTCTAAATGTCTAGTCTATTTAATATGGTTTGCCAGTGGTTGCGAGGTTCGTGTTTGAATCTTGGCTGGGTGTACTTAAGTTTGTTTATCCTAAATTGTTTGACACTCTTTTCTCCTAAAAAACAGAGGTCCATTTCCTCTAAATTCTACTAATAAAACAAAAGAGTTAATTTCATGTGCATATGGCACGTTTGGTTGAAACTGTTTAGGTCTACAACTTGACTAACACTAATAATTACAAGCAACCAATAAACACATGACCACATAGATAACACTAGATATTGATAGCGTTTAGACTTATTGAGGGAGTAGAAATGAACTGGAAATAAACGATTTTGGTCATATTTATATTACTAGTAAATTCAGAGTTAGGTTAAGCTGCCCCAATCAATATTAATAATAAATTGAATAATTTATCATCACTGATAAGTACAGGGTTACGCTGTCCCCCAGGACACACATTTATAACGAACAATTTAATATATCCACGAAACCAAAGGTAGTTGGGTTAAGCTCTCCTATTATATTTTAATGAAATATTTAACATCACTAGTAAAACCAGGGATAGTTTAAGCTCTCCCACAGAATATTATTTTTAATGGAATATTTATCCTTACTAGTAAAGTCAGGGCTTCAGTTGGTTGTCCTATTATCAATCCTTTTAGGACAAAGGAGATCGTTCACAAGAAAAAAAAATGCATGCTTGAGACCTCATATTTTTTTACATTAATATTATGAACATTCAACAGCGACAGTTAAATCTTATAAGCATAAAAGTATAAATCAAATGGGAAACATAATATGTTCTGGTCACGTCTTTGGTAAAATATGTCCTTTATCCATATTTAAAAAATTGGCAATCCTAGATATATATTATATTTTATAGTGTTAAAAACAAACAAATAATAATATAAAATTTCCTCACTGAACCTGAGGTAGCTATGGCGGAGCACAGTTTGAAAAATGCTGCTGTAAGAAAAAACATTAATTTCCAATTAAATATTTAGCATCACTAGTAAAACCAGGGATTGGTTTAGTTGTCCCGTAGAACATTATTGTTAATGAAATATTTAACTAGATAGTAGGTAGTATACGTTAAACTGTCATGTAGAACCTTAAATTTTAATGATACATATATTATCTCTAGTAGGTGCAAGGGTAAGGTAAGCTGTCATGTAAAACATTAATGTTGTATGTAATTATATCAGATTTATAAACATAGAAACAGACTCTAGTTCATTTTTGAACCCAATGTAGAAAGATAACTTCAAGTGTGGATGTTGTAGAGGGTTGGGGACGGGGTGAAGGAGGATGAGGCTAGGGGGCTTGCAAAGAGCTTTATGAAGGGTGCTATGTCAGCTTCTTGTAAAGCTAGCTCGTACAACCCTCAACCCCTTATTCGCCTATCAGTGGTTGGACAAAATACACCCCGAATAGGGGTGGATTGGGATGAGAGGCTTAGAGTAACAAGACTCATAAGAGTAACAACCCCCAGAAACTTCATTAAGACAAGTGGTGCACTCAGATGGGGAGGGGGAGGGGGCACTGCCCCTCCCGCAAAATCCTAATAATTTTAGTAAAAACTTAAAATACATCAAGTTGAACTATAATATCGAACACTGAAGATGTGTTGAATTAATTTAATTTACATTTTTTAGTCTAATAAACAACTAATTTCAACAATTCTCCATGAAAAAACCATTCTAAATAGCTTCTAGAGAAATTTAGTTTTCAAAAATTTGCCCCATGAAAATCACTCCAAAGAGCTTTTAGGGGCATCTAACTTTCAAAAATTTGTCAAGCGAAGACCACTTCATATAACTTCTAGAAATATCAAAAATTCAAAACACTACCTAGATTGTTTGACTTTTACCCCCTTCCCTCCCTCCAAGTAAATTTATTTGTGCACCCCTGGCTAAGACGAACTTTGCTAAGCAGCAATTTTAGCTGTTATTTATTTTGGGGCGTTCATTTTAACTATCTTGTAACTTTATATTTTAGTATGTTACACGGCTACATTCCATAGGTTTTGTAATAATGATGATACATCACCGGGAACATGAACTAAATAAAGAGCTGATGGTGATGGGGTTTTATGACTTTTGAGACCAGTTAAGCTATATTGAGAATTATTTTTCCTAAATAGCTTCCTACTATCCCTCCATGCCAATGATTCAGTTGAGGTTGACGGATTTTTCTTGAGCTATAAAAATCCGTAGCACGAATTCCTTTGAAGGGAAAGTAAAGCCGTTGGCCCCTTACCGATTGTGACAAGTAGAAGAATACTGTAAGGTATGTGTAAATTATATTTCAGGCAAAATATGTGTAGCCTCTTTCGCTCTCATTACCAGACATTCTCGTGTGCTGATATGATCATTCAGTTCAGAAAGAGCACGTTAAATAACTCAAAATATAATAATAAAAAAAATATAATATATAAATAATAACGCAATCTGACTACAGGAGATTGAGGACTCCGACGTTAGTTTCTAGTTTGCGTTCAACCGCTAAGCGCTGTAGATGATACGGAAGTGTGAGAATAAAAACGGGAATATTTGTTATTGCTTTACACTAACTCACTTTATAATGCGTCTAGTGTTAACGCCCTTAGAATGAATTATACTGAACCATACACAATTAAAACTTATCTCGGTTGTACTTGTTCCATTTAAATAGTCGGGAAATTTCCCATCTAACGTCTCAAACTCATCCAGGCACAGAAACACTAACACTGAACACACAACCTGAGACACATAATTTGAGTGTGAGTAATAGGACATTCATGTATGATCCCTTGGATTGAGCCATTGTCCTCTATATCCGTATAAGGTGACCTGGCTGTCTAGTGGTATAGCTATGGCTACACGGAACCAACTCGCACCGCGTTTTCTAGCAGGTGGCTACACGAGTCCGCAACCGGAGCGGGCGAATCGTCGAGAGAGCATTGCTCCGAACTTTTGAGGTGCGGTGCGGACCTTTTAGCCACCTGACACCGGAAATAAATGTTCGGGAGCTTCCAAACTTTGTTTTCATGCTAACCCCTTAGCACTGTAAGGATGGGCGAAACAGTGATTTTACGATATCGGTGATCATAGTGACCTTGATTATAAAAGAGCAGTGATTTATACCAGTGACTATTCACAGTTATTGCCAGTCACTGTGTCATCACTTGTAAAACTAGTCACTTCTTTCACAGCCGTTGCACGCGTGACGCTGTAATCATTGTTTCCAACATTACGTACAAGATAAACTATATTATATACAACAACTTATTGAATAACAAACATTCTTCTTCTAAATTATTAGCTATCTTAAAACTTTATTCTTCGTAATTAATTGCTAACTTAATTTTATGAAAATAGTCGAAAACATATGCAAGTAAAAAAAAAATATATATATATATATATATACAAATTTATTTTGTAATAGAACTCAGTCTATAAATAATATAAAAATGTTTTTTTTTAGTTACAATAATCTTATAATTGGTTTAATAAATGAATTAGTTAAGAATCCTACGTGGTGCTATTGTAAATAAATTCACTTTAGGTGCGGTGCGGCGTGGGTCGGCTCCGTGTGGCCATTGTTTAACCCAAACGGGTAGTAAGACGTGGTGATAGTAATAATTTCAATTTCAATTTCCTTTATTATAGTGCTGGCCAACATTCGTAGGACCTATAACAGGCCAGCACTGAAAGTATGCAAGTACCATACAAATACATACACTTACACAAGAAAATAAGAAAAACAAAATTGCCTAATTAATGTTATATAATGATTAATAGTTACAAAAAAAAGTAATTAATAATGATTATAATAAAAAATAGCAATAATAACAAAAAACTAAAGAGTGGTTAAAACCAGTAACAATATGCAAAAAATAAATCAGAATATTGTACAATTTAGATATTATAGGCAGAACCTCTTAGTGATAAATTATTAATAAGGGATTTCCTTAAATAATTTTCTGAGTTTAGCTTTTCTTTTATGATAAAAGTCGAATTCAGCAAATCTAGAATTGGCGCTATGGATACAACGATCTATAGGGCTTACCTTATAAGAGCTATTGAGAAATAATAATAATATGACCGTATACCCTCTGGTTTGAGCGAAGGTACAGATATGGACGTTTGATGTAGGCCTATATACTTAAATAATATACTAGTAAACTAACAAAAGTATATATGGTTAGTTAAAGTTAAAAAATTAGCGTGTAACTAAGAGGAGAGGGGCTAATAATATAAAATATTAATAAAGGTCGCCTATTGGTTGGAAGAAGACAGCTAGAAGCTTAGCATTGGGTGGGCACTCAACATTCTTATCCCTTTGTGACCATCAGAGAAAAATCTACTAGAGTTTTAAAACACAAGTTATTATGGCGGAGAGATTTTAATTATTAATTAAAAACCGTTAGTTCTGTTTGTGAGGCTGGCGACTTCAACAGTCTGGTCACCCCTGGCGTGAAGAGCGCAAGATAGGCGACTTACTGCCTCATGCAACTAAATGTAAATGAGCCTGGAAAATAAAGTGGTGGGGAGGTAGTGAGCGATGAACGTAAAGTAGAAAGTGGTTTGTTCGACTTGGTTTACAAGCAGGGTTACTATCTCCTTCAGTTCACCCATCCTAGGAGGCAAGGAGGTGGGTTGTAGGCGTGACACAACATTTTGAGGTAGTAATTTCCTCTATCTTTTGTCGCGTCACCAACACTATTGGTTACTCTTAACTGTACAATAAGGGCTATATTATATGCAAGTAGGGTAGAAATACCACACGAAGGTATGGATATGAAATGTACTAAAAAACCATTAGCACTACTTTATTTGTTGATGGTCATATAATATGATCTGCAACCATCTGTTTTAACAAATAGTATCATCTCCCAGCTTCATTATCTACGTCTTATTAAATGTCTGGTCTATACGTAAATTTACGTTTATAGGGAAGGGGTGATGAAAATAGAGTTTTAGCGGAAAGATTCCCGAAATTTCCTAAATGAAGAAAGGAAAACTGTATAGGAAAAACCATTATCTGCCTCTGGTTGCGTGCGCTTATGATAGCTTCTATCTGTGATGGCGTCCTTTCATAAAGGCATCCATATATGATCTATTATGAACCGCATCATAAGGTCTAGCCCAAAATAACGAATGACATACGACCCTGAATATAGAACTAACCTGAATAGCTCAGTGATAGAGAAATGGTGCCATAATTCAAAGATACACAATTTGATTACCTTGTGCAGGTACCATTTACCAATATATATATTATTTTTCTACAATAACTCATAGCATGATAGTGCATGTTTTTTCTTTACCTTTCCGAGAAAATGTGTGTGTCTAGATAATATTATACTTGAATTAATATATAGATAGATTTAGACCAAATTTTCTTAGTACACACACTATAATAAAGGTGAACTATACAATTTTTTATACCTGCCTCTGAATAGCCTATTGATCCAGATTCCAAGGGTATAAAAACTTTAAAAAAATTATAATTGTTCTATAATTGTCACATATTTATTTAAAAAAGATTTTAATTGGATGATCTTATGATTAGATTATTTTATAATGTTTACCTCAGGTAATTTATACTATAAAACCACTTATTCATATTTAAAAAAGTCAAACTCATGAAACTGATTCCGTATTTTGATGTTTAAATTGATTTAGGAAAAGATCAATGTGTCATAAATAATAATTACTTAAAGGACATTATATTTGCCAAAATTGCATAACTTATTTCTTATCTACAAAATGCCCAAAATATTTTCTCTATGATGCTCTTACGTCTTTACAACAAAGATGCATGTTTCATCTTATTTAATAAGGTCTCACTCATAAAGTATAATTTTGCAACTAAAATTAAATTGTTTACTTCCAATTTGAGCTGTGAGCGAAAAGGGGTTTACATAGAAAGAGGGGAAGAGGAGACGCTCTTTATTCTAAAGACGGGAAAAGCTGAAATTGTATTTGTCTGGGAACGCGTTTTATAAGAGAACGGGAAAAATCGTCTAACCGTGCAAATTTCAAAGGAGGGGAAAGATAGGAAGAAAAGGGTAAAAATAAGGTCACAAAATATAAGAGAAAATGGTTTGGGGGAATAAAAAAAAAGTGGAACAAGAGAACTAAATATCTTGTTTCTCTAAGTGAATATTCAAGTATCCCCACAGTTTCAGATGAAAATACAAACTAACAAAGAAACACAAGCAACTCTGTTTAGACGTGAGAGGTTAGCTGAAGAGCACAAGATAAAATATATAGCCTTCATGGTAAAACACACTTCCGGGATTAAAATGATTTTTTTTTTATTTTGTTGATGATGAGTCACCATTATGCCTCCATAAAGGCGGTTGATGTTTTCTTAGGCTAGGTTTATATTTTTGCATAATGCATAGCTAATAGTGAACAGTGTATAGCGTACAGTTCACATTTCATAAGAAAAATACTTAGGTTTATAATGAAACGTATTATGTTTCAGTTATATTTGTGAGATAATTGGTATTTATAGCCCCGTGATCGAGAACCAATTATTACGTTCTTGCAATTGTGCCCCATGATTGGGTGGAGATTATTATGTTATTAAATTAATCGGTTCGCGCTGAGCGCCAATTATTGCGTTATTGAATTAATCGGGCCCCACGTTGAGTGCCCATTATTATGTTATTGAATTTAATCTGTCTACGCTGGGCGCCAATTATTACGGTATTGTTTATATTTGTGAGATAATTGGTATTTATAACCCAGTGATCGAACACCAATTATTACGAAATGGAATTATAGTACCCCATGGTTATTTTGGTGCGCCGGTTAAAGTGATACCGTTTAATTAGCTGCTAATTTCCCCGTGATCTAGAACTAATTAAAGCGTTATGGTATATTGGTTATATGACTTCTAAATTTTATCTTAATTAAATGAATAATACCTTTGATGTTGCACACGATTTATTAAAGTGATTTAATCTTCGGCACTGAAGATAAAATATTAAATCATACAGTTTTAGTTGCGCTACGGATTATTTTTCCGTGATATTATAACTATATATTTTACCAGCACTGAATATTACTTACTATCTTTGATTACAAAGTTCTTGTGTATTGCTGTCCACTGTTTTATGCTACTACTCTATCTGACCGGCACTGATTTATTACAACTTTCTGTAGATTTATGTTACCGACACTGTCAATAATTTGTATTACTGCTCTACTATTACAAAGTGTTTGTGTATTTCTGACCACTGTCATGGATTCATACGCACAAGCAGTTTATATATAACTTACCCCTTGCTCCTTGGACACCCTTGTCACCAGTGTCACAACTAATAAAAGGAGTCCTGGCAACATATAAGCGTTCGCTAAAAAAAAACAACGTTAATTAAACTGTATCTTTTAAAACTTGAATAAGTTGAATAAGTTTGGTTTAAATCCAATTTGATTTTTAGTTGGTTACGATTTTATTATTGGAATCAATACTATAGTAGATGTAGTTCTCAATAATAGAATAAAAACTGTAATATTCTCCATTATTTTCAATCATAAGCTATAGGCATTCATAGCAATGACGCTAAAACAAAGTAAATTCGTGAATAACAAACGAGCATGGCTGCCACAAGGCATTTCAAACATGAACATAAAAGCTAATTTTCGTCTGCTTGTATGTATACATTTAATTACCTATATCCTCTCCTCATACTCTCATTGGCTGATATGTCCCAAGATCTTTACTACACTCCATGCATAATGTATACGAAGTTAAAGTTAAATCAGCTTTATGCATTGTACACTATTCACTATGTATCGATTATAAACGCTAACAATGAAAATAGTGTGTTTAAACTACTAACGTACTATGCACTACACTCTATTCACTATTAGTTATGCGCTATGCTTGAATATAAGCCCGACCTTACTGAATTTCATAGAGAAAATTTTATTGAAATAATGATGACAGCAATCACGAAATAACCAGTGAATTAGCTTCTACAAATATATGACGCAAATCATGGTCGAAAGCCAGTGGAGGCGAGATGGGGCACTAAGACACGTGCTTCACCCCTCCTCCTAAATTATTATGAATTTGAAGATTATATATTATTATATATACACTAACAATCATACAATTTTTTTATTTTTTCAACTTTTCCTCGAGATATTAAATCTCAAGCTACTACCACACCAAGAAATTGTGTATTTAATAATTATACCAAAAGTATTTTATGGTCATATAGAATGAGAAAAAATTGAATCAAATGGAACTGAGGGTATGACCCCTTTCTCCCCCTCCTCTCCCCCATGGCCCTAAAAAAAGGCAACCATTTTAATAGCTAATTGTTTGTTCAATTTGGAAAATGGTGCTATGGCATAAAAACCCTCTTCCATTTTCTTCTAGAAGCATTCCATGTTCAAATTTTTCCGGGGCCTTTTCTATGATGGGCGAAACTTTGTGCAGCTCCCTCTTCCGGTCCCCACCCCCAAATGATATCATGGTTGTGCCCCTGACGCGTATTCTCACAATCATTGTTTTCATACTTGTTTTGAAGCTAGTTAATTCAACCCATATGAATTAAAATCCCCTGAGAAAGTATTATTCGTATGTAAAATTAAAGTGTAATGCATATTTTGAAACAATGTGACGAACTTTTTCAAATTTTTAACCTCTCTTGAACTAATTTTTAAAATAAAGGTATTTTAGGTTTTAGTTTTGTTCGAAAGACATATAAATGGTTATTCAACTACCTCTACCTAAATACATTGTATCTCTTCTGTGTATGCATTTGTACTTATATATATATATATATATAAACTAGGACATGTGCTAGTAGAGAATTACGCTAAAGTTTTACTGATATATTATGGTTATTTTATATATATATATATTTGCTTGATTTGTCTTTTAATCATTTCATCTAGCCCTTCTTATTTACTTGAACATACGTTTTTTCTGCATTTTTTTCTTCATCTATCGTTGGCCAACTACATCATTAGATTCCTATTAACCTTAAATCAAGGTGGTCTTGTGTTCGACGCTGTACTCATCCTTATTTTTTTTCTTCTTCGTTACAATGCCCATCTTGTTAGCTTTAATAATGTATAACAAAATAGCTAAACAACCACAAATTTGTTTTTTTGTTCCTGTATGAGATTAAGACCCTTGCCAAGTGCTTATGACTTACATGTTGACCATTTGGATCGTACACCCTAGCATTGTGGTGGTATTTGTTACTTGAGTCTGCAAGTAACCATTCCAAATAGTTTTAATGAACCTTACTCCAGATCTTTGTCTTCACTGGTATGCTAAATCTATCTATGGGCTGTCATTGTACTTCACTGCGTTTTCGTAGATGTTGCAAGCCTTATGACATCATCATTTATCATCTCCCCTTGCGTAGAAATTCTTCGACGAGTCAGTTTATGTTCATAGGTTCTTAATTTGGTTGTCGAAAAATGTCAGTTAGTTTAACCAAACGTGCATTGTGTGTAGATATTTCTTACACGTTCGTAGTTTGTATCACATGTCGTTTGCACCACGTGTCGCTTTTAACGAAAGTCTTTGTTAGGGCTAATTTGGTGATATCACCAGTTTATATATCTTAGATACACCGGTAGAATGTGAATATAAATAGGGTTACATTTGAATGCCACTTATTTATTTATTAGAGGTATTTAATGTCCACTTTCTGAACTGACTGATTATATCAGCACACGAGAATTTCTATGAGCAAGAGCAAAAACTGCTATCAATTTGGCGGACAAAGGTACTTTAACATATTTTCCGGGGTTCGTTTACATGCCACAATCGACATGATATCAACAGAAGGAAGTTGTACTACGGATTTTTATCACTCAAGAAAAATCCATCGATCCCGGATGGGTTTGAACTCATGGACATCGGCGAGCAAAACCACAGAGGTTGACTCACTTATTTGACTCTACTATATTATTATACAATATTTACAAGTGTCAGATAGTTGGGTATCCTACCGATAAGTTACTTTAGCTTAAAATAAAGCTCTCAGAATAATTATAGTTTACTTATTAAATCACGTTTTCTATGAAATATTACCAAAATAGATAGAATAACTATCATTTACTGGCTCAGGGAAACTTGCACGTCTGCATTTCCTTAGCGTGTACATGCAGATAATCTATACTATTTCTTTACTTTTTTACTGTTAAAGACGCAGTCACCTTCCGTCCATAGTCTCGGGGATCGAACCCTGCAATTCCGTACTCTTACGGAAGGATCCATAAATTGAAATGAATTAAATCAGGTTTTCTTTTAACCTTTGCCATGGCTATCTCCAATTTATTTAGCTTTCACTAACTAAAAAAATAGTGTTCAATACACAATATAAACTGGAGGTGAATCTTTTATAACAAACTCATCCAGTACAATTTCTTTAATAAGAACATAAATCACCGGACTGGACATTTTTGAACTGGGTAGAAGGCCAATACTAGGATCAAAATATCTGCCAGGAGAAAGTAATTTGAATAAATTAATAGTAAACTTATGTTACGTTTAATATATTTTTTTAAATAATAAGATAATGCGAGTTGTATGTTTGTGTGTATCTCTATAATAACATTTGAAGCACTGGATTGTCATTGATCAAACTTGGAAAACACATATAGATCCTACACTTAGTCACTAGTAAAAATAAATAAATACAGTAGACTAATCGCTAGTAGAACCACTGAATGTATGCTTAAACCAAGAAATTACAAGCCTATTGAGTGGAAATGCAAATTTTAATTCATAGATAATTTTTTTTACACCAAGATCACTGGTATTTTCAAATCCTAGTAAATATTCCTCCGTAATCTAGTTGTCATAGATCCTGACTAAGGATCCAGAGGTCCTGGTTTGATCCCCGGCATGACCATGGTCCTTGAAACAACGTCTTGTAGCTGTCCAATCTGTCTGATTGACATGCAACAACAATTAAATATCAATATTTTAATAATTTACGAAAGAAAGAAACAATGTTAACATATTTTAAAAAAGTAATCTACCTCAAAGTTTATTTCCGCTGACTAGATGCAGTAAGATAAAATTACATATCTCCCTAAATTGAAACACGTGGTTGTTAAAAAATATTATCTTTTGACAAATGCTGTAGCGGATGTCAGTGAAGAGGATTGATATTATCATATTTATGAATAAAATACTTACGCATGCCCTTTGCCATTGGATGATGTCGGATAAAGTTACATACGCTTGCCATGCTATCTACAAGAAACTATAGTAAAGGACGTCTATATCACAAATTCTCATAAAAATAATAGTTGAACTTAAAGAACATAATTAAAACAGATATAGTTAAATAAAATATGCTATAGTAACTACTCACCTTTTCAAGATGTCCTTGGATTTATTTACCACGTGCGGGAAAAGAAAAATTATTCAATGATGGCTGCCACACGCTCTATTATAACTACATCTAACAAACAAATTAAGTGTATATCGAGATCGACACACTGACCTACTCCACGTCAGAAAGGACTGGTGGCAATCCAAGGAAACATGTTTCCCCCTCACCCTGCAAACGTCGGTCTCTGATTCACTCCTATTTCCCCCCGCCTTCATCCGTATTTCTCCTTTCTATATTCCTGAGTTTATCACTCTTTTTGCTTTGTTCCGTTCGTATCCGATTTGGGACTGCTTACAGGTTCACATTATACCCATTTTACTACAACCCAGCGTCGAAGGAGGAACTTATGCACCATCATGCATCGAAAAATACGATGACCATGAAGTTTGGGCCGTCGGATCCACCACCGCCATGGACAAGACAATGGACTTCAATCAATTAAGTATCATGAAAAAATTAACGAGTCCTTACGACTTAAAATCTAGTTTTTGTTGTAAAAAATAGACAATGTCTATTTGGACGTATTTAGTATTCTGTATATAGTCGGAGACGATTTTCATTTGTTTTGATAGTATGTCAAGTTGACAGTTAACCAACTTAAAGTCTTGTTGACTTCCAAATTAAAAGGTTTACTTTTGGTTCAATATTGTGTCCTCCAGAATGAAGGACAATTCTCATTATTACTAGTTTCATATATTGTACATCAGTCCTAGAGACTATGTTGCTCTGTATATTTACCATACAGTCTTTACGTTACGAGCCTTTGGCTTGGAATGAAGTAATGTCTTAGTCAGAGACTTACTAATCTCCTTAAGTTCCATTTGTACATTTGAGCTAATTTTTCTCAAGACGCCGTGAACCTCATGTACACCTGTTTAATTTTTGGATGGATACAACCAGGCTGTCTTGTATTCCATATCTCAGTTGAGTTGATAGAAATCTTTATTTTGTGTTGGTCAAGTAGTCACGCTTCTCGTGCGGTATAAGCTTCGGTGAGCAAACCAGGGAACTGCACTAGAGTCATAGTGGGGTTCGCGCAAATAATAGTTTTTTTCTTTCCTGGTTTTTGGGCTCCTATTGTGTTAGTATTGCTCTTAGTGTAATTGCAATTAGATTTGTTTGTAATATTGAATGCTTTGGCAGCACCGTAAGGGAAAGAGACCAGCCATAGTACTATTTTGTTGACACCTATTTATTAGCCATCGACCACTGTGGTCAAGGAACTTTTCTATTGTTTATCATTATACAAAATGTTTAAAGAGATTACCTTACAACCCAGTCTAGCAAAACTGATTAAGATTTATATGTATATCTTGTTCTATATTTTATTATTAACAACTTGATTATTTTATTCTTTAGAAAAATTCATCCAGTAGCCCGGCTCCTGCACAACCCTAGTAGCAACAGCAGGATAATCAAATTCACAAAGTCTTATTGTCTGCATCAAGTTTCTAACGTATAACCTTCAATATTATTGTAATCTTTACTTTGCTATTTCTGTTTTTAAATAAATCTATTTATTGTTAAACCTAATTCTTTTCAATTTAAAATGTTTAACCAATACACAAAGTGCCTCAAACTGCGCCTGTAGCCAGTTTGAATGTGTAAGTCTCAAAACTTTCAATTATTATTTTTATATTTCAGGAGGCTAGGTCACTCAAACTTTGGCTTACTTCTATTGGCTTCTCCGCTTCTTCCTCGTTTAGCCACTCGGCATCTTCATTACAGACCTAAACTGCTCGAAGTTCAGGCGGCATGCGATGCACCCTCCCTCAATTTTGCCCGTCTTTCTCTGTCTTACGTAAACACTGTTCTAACCCACCTAGCACCCTTGTCAGCTAAATGAAGCAAAGCTCGAACCCCCTCCCCCCAAGGTGCTTACGTAATACTTGAACGCCCCCATGGATGTTATAGTGAATACTTTATCATTTAGTTTAATTTCATACTTTCTAAAGTAACCTAAGAACTAATAGGTTAACGTAGAAATGTTTTGTTTATCATGTTTTTAAAAATTAAGATTTAGAATTCATCAATAAATGAAAATTTAGATTTGAAATTAGGGTTCATACAATTGTGTAACCTTTTTGTTCTTTATATAATAAAAATACTATTTTTAGGTTTATTTCCAAGGATCTTAACTTCACTTTGATTTTTAAATAAATTTCAAACTATTTAAACAGCTTTTTTTGTATACATTTCAAACTATTCATGCCGTGGGCACAAATACTAAATATTTATAAATAAAATTAAATTTTAGTAAAATTAGGTTGTACAAGTTATATTAAATTAAAGTGAAATAAATAAATGTGTAATATAATATAAAATATACGCACAGTATTTGAATGATATTTGAAACAGATTGATAATATTCATTATAAGTTACAGAACATTATAATTAGAAATGGCTTGAGGTTATAACAAACATCTAATAAAATTTCAGTAACATATTAAAATTATAGACGTTTAAGTCAAATTAAACTTACAACTATGTTTTTAAAGACAATGGATGATGTCATCATGCAATTTCGTATGTCTATATTGATTTGACAAATTTACAGAACAAGATATAAGTTTTGAAAAAAAATGAAGATTGAATTCCTTTTTTATCTGTATTTCCCTGTTACTTGGTTACTGCTGCAAGTGCGTCAACGTTACTTATACGACATGTTTCGATACTACGACGGCATCGTCCTCAGGTCTAATGAAATCTTTATTATTATTATTATTATTATTATTATTAGCACCACGTCTTACTACCCGTTCGGGTTGTACGCACTTACACTAATCTGTAATAGTAGGGTGATTGTGAGATGAAATGGAGGACCTACAGTTTAACGTGGGATCCGGACCACGGTGGAGGCCTGGCATTCCCCACATTCACGTCTAATGAAAAAAAGAGAAGAAACACACCAAATGAAATCATGGTTAAAACACAATGCGTTATGAAATAACATATCTGGTAAATCTGTTATTTCATAATTATTATTTCTCGATATTATAATTTATTAACCTTCACTAATTTTGCACGTTTGACCACATTGGCTAACGCATTGTGTTTTAACCAGGATTTCATTTAGTGTTTTTCTTCTCTTTTTTTCATTAGACCTGAGGACGATGCCATCGTAGTGTCGAAACATGTCGTATAAGTAACGTTGAAGCAATTGCAGCAGTAACCAAGTAACAGGGAAATATAGATAAAAAAGGAATTCAATTTTTATATATTTTCAAAATTTAATATTTTGTTCTGTCAATTTCTCAAATCAATATAGACATACGAAATTGCATGATAACATCACCCATTGTTTTTAAAAACATAGTTGTAAGTTTAGTTTGGCTCAAATGTCCATTTTTTTATATGTTTGTTATAACCTCAAGACATTCCTAATTATAATGTACGATAACATGTAATGAATATTATCAATCTCTTTCAAATATCATTAAAATACTGTGAATAAATTCTATATTATATTATACATTAATTTCTTTCGCGTTAATTTAATATAGCTTGTACCACCTAATTTCACTAAAAATTGAATTTTATTTATAAATATTCTTGAACGATCTTTATTAAAAAATTTAAAATGTTTCTCAAAAACCAATACCAAATGTCAAACTGATACATTATTTACCTGCAATGGGAATGTAGGTGTGGTTTTGAATCTTTGTCAAATGACCTGCATTTTTTTTTAATAAATTGTTTCTCACGCTCCCTTCAAGCAAATTTGCATACAGTTATTTTACTGAAATATACATTCTTATCCCTACTCAATTAGTGTAATTAAATGAGTATAACACGGACTGGGAGTGAGACGTAGAGGAAAAAAAATATTCTTTATTATACTTTATATTTTATTTCCTTCAGTCAATAAAAACATCCACAACATTTTATAGAGTAGATAAAACACAATTTCCTTTGGTGGTGCTTGTGTTTAAATTTCCATTCATCTATACGTAGTATAAAAAAATCATGCAAATGAGTCAAAATGTTAAAGCAACAATCTTTCTATTCATCGTGACAATCGACGTATTGTGATTCACTGACAAATGCAAATCTATCTTTCCGTCAACATAATCAAAGAGAAGACGGAAATGAAATTTTCATTTGTAATTCTCAGGAACCAGACAAAAAAATAAATGTGTTTGAGATTTTATGATAAGCTCCGAGATTTCTAAACTAGGTTCCAAATAGTTCGGGACTTTTTCCAACAGTTGAAAAGACCGGTCTCCTGGTATAGTGTTCAGCGCTCCCTGACTAGTGATATAAAAGTCCCGGGTTTGAATCCCAGCTGTACCATAGCTATATTTCCCGAAAGGGGGACTATACCAATGGTCACGAAGGTTTTGTTAATTAGGTTTAGGCTAGGTTGAATATTTCCACTTGCTCCACACCTTCATAATCTCTATCATCACGTCATATAATTACGGGTATGGCGTGTAGATAACCTCCAAGGAATACCCTGACCAACGTTCTGTTACCACAGAGCAGCTATAAGTCTACATACGTACACGGTGACTAAACAAGATACTTCATCTTTCACGGTCAAATATGTCAAACTAAATAAATAAAAAGTGGAAAAGCTATGCGAACCAAAAAATAAAACCGAACCATTCCCATCCTCCTTGCAAAAATGTTTAGCAAACTTGACAAGTCAAGGTCGATACATATCGCTTGACAAAGTGGAACCCGCTTCGGTGGCCGCGTGGTATAACGTGCTACTCTTGTGTTGGACTAGACTGCTGAGAATAGGGAGATCGGGGTTCGATTTAGGTCGCGTGTACCAAGGGTGGTTTTCCCTAAATGAGTTTCCACTCTCCCTCCATGCAAATGTGTGTGCATTTACTCTAAATTAAATTTTCCTAATCCCTAACCTATTACTGTAATTATTACATGTGCGTAAAAACAGAATAGGTTGTAAGACGTGGTGCTAAAAAAAAGTGAATAAACAGATGGATATAGAAATGTTCTTAGTATAATAAATCACACTACGCTTCAACGTAGATCCTCTTGGTGAGTTCTATTCTAGCTCGGTGCATTTTTTTTATCGACGTATTTCATTAAAATAAGCTAAACTGTTCAAACTTAGATATTTTCTTAAATACCATATTAGGACCTACATGTCTATTAAATTTTGATGAATTTCATCTTGGTGTCAAATATTGTGAAATAAATTTACATTCTACAGTTGTCTTTTGTATACACGTAAATAAATAAACACTCTTCAGGTTGCGAATCGTAATTAATCATTACTCTTCATTTTCATTTTCTAAACCTAATATCAAAATATAACACTGTTGAAAGTAATTACTGACATATTGGTAGTTAAATTGCAATGAATTTTAATAAAAGTTTTTAAAATTTCGAATGTATCCTCTTTAATTACTTAAATTAGTTACATCATGTATGTTAATATACTTTAATATCATCTTTGGATGATTTGTCATCACAAATATGATTTTGACTTATTATGTGTGATCAATCATTTCAAAGACACGTTTTTTTTTATTTCAATATTTTGTTATTGACTGTATCATAACAAAATGTAATTTCTGGTCAGAGTATCGAACGATTAGTAAGACCCAGTGAAAAATAAAAGTCAAACAATAAATTTGTTCCCTAAACTTTGGAGACGTTGAGCCATTACTTTTCATGACAAAACGTACTTTCTTCCAAATGTATTATTATGTTTGGTCGGTCAGATATAACAAAAAAATCACATTCATCGTCAAGTTATACATTCTATATGCAGATAACTTAGCCGTAAATTAGTATTTTGTGTAAATAAATTAAAAATATATATTTCTTATAGTAATTTTTTATACTCATATATCACAGTTCTAGGAAAAAAAAGTATAAAAATGATGACCTTGGGATTTTCCAAGTATCGTTTAAAATATTGTAAGATAAAACTAAAGTTCTCTTGAAAGGACAATAAAGGTGCTATCAATAAGTAAGAAGAATAATACGTATCCAAAGTGATGCATATCAAAAAGTTAAAGAATAAAAAACTCACTGTTAAAATAAACAGATTATCACATCGATGGGAACAGGGACTATGGAGTAACTATTATCTGTTCTGGTTGTTGGGTAACGTTGAATTATAATGCTCGAACGTTGAATATAGATATACTCAAAGAACATGCCAGCAAATGGACAAAAGTATTTGAGGTTAAATTAGATTTAAAAAAAATAGATTCATATCTCACAGCTACCTTTAGCGTAACTTACGATATTTGACACTAGTACATTGATATGACTGATGAGATGAAGAGGGCTGTAAATGGAAGGGGGGGGGGGTNTTATATATATATATATATAGTCATACTTACCTTCAACTAAAGGCCACCTATAAGTTTTAAGATGAGAGAAAAAGGAAAGTAGAAATTTACACTGGCTCATCTCTGAGATAACTTTATGAATTCTCTTGGGAAACAGCGATGACATCCTCTTGTTTCCGTGTGGTCAATCTTTCCTTTAATGTATAAGACAAATTTTGCAACGCTGGTTAGTCGATGTTGCCAGTAGTTATTTCTTACCCCAGTACACCACCTTCTGACATAACTGAAAGCGAGGAGATATGGCAACAGACAACAAAGAGAGAGAGAGAGAGTGTATGGAAAGCGTTTCTCTATAAAACCTACATTTCCCTCAGATATGGTATTGGGTGTAGTGACCACTAACAAAACATTATCTAGAGTTGGAAAACCCTAGTAACCCCGGTGGAGAGATATTCGTTATTAATTAAAAACCATCAGTTTTATTTGTTAATATGTCAACATATTCCAAGATATGAGAAAAATGTCGGCAGCATAGGAAATAAAACTGATGCCTTTTAATTAATAGCGAATACCTCCACTAGAAATGCTAGTGTTCTCAAACATTAGTAAAAGTTTATCTGATGGTCTCTAGCTTTACGTTCTCATCCTTACTCTATAACTGAAAACATGCGGTTAGTCCAGATAAGGATTAAGACGTGGAACACCACAGCTAAAAATAAGAGAGAGAACTATAAGAAATAAAGGGAGTAGAAAGGGTGGTAAGAGGGAGATGGGGTGGTATTATACCGTGTCAGTCACGTGGTGGTGCTTGTCCGCGACATTGTTCTCAAACGAGACAAACCAACTCCCTCCCCCATTTTTCACCCCTTTTCTCCCCCAAGATGCCACTTGCCCTATGGTACCATCCCTCTCCCTCAAGGCTTTTTCTTCTTTGTGAGTTTTTTACTCCCTCCCCCTTTTCTGTTTCGAGCACACGTGGATTTGGGGTCCTTTTGTTTGCGTCTGCCCTTTGTTCTAATCTCATACTCTTTTACTTGTCCAAAAAGAAAAAAAAGGGAATAAACAATGCCCCAGGGTGGGTTAAGTCCATATTGAAAAAAAAAACTTTTTTTTAGTTGGACATGAGCTATATTACATGTTAGTATAAGAGTTATCTTGTTTACAAGTAACTTTTGTGAGTTATTTAAAAACCAGATGATCTTGACACAGTTTCATAAAAATTGACAGTTTCAGGAGTGACACTATTTTCGTATCACAAAATTCCCCCTTTTTTCCGGTTGTTCAAGAAGGAATTTTTTATTTTTTCAACAACTTAATTTAAAGTATAGAAAAATAAGATCTGATTATTCACATAAAATAAGATGTGTAATTGGTGATTAAGGGAGTATTTAAGCAGGTGAGTATAATTATACGTACAACTTGATTAAAAATAATTTGAAATGGATTTTGAAAATCCATAGTGCACATCAGCGCTAGATTTTACTGTTTATAAAGCTACGTTGGCTCAAATTATAATTCAACTCTTATATGTAATAAAAATTAATACACCAATACAGATAAGTATATTTTAAATCATCTTTTTAGATATTTTATATAAATTTAGTCACTTCGTTTTTTATCTTTGAATATTATCCAACACTATTTCAAACAATTTTGTGGAGTTATTTGTTCTTATTTTTATGTAAATTAGCAAACATTCCAATATTCTTACCTGCCGAGTATTGAGTATTAGTACCATTTGGGTTATACGCATACATAAGCTTCGCTAATTAATAGGAATGAAAAAGGTATAGTTTCAGAGAAAATGAGCCCATATTTTCGTGGAGGAAGAGTGGGAAAACCTTAAGGGTTAAGCAACCTCAGTACACACAACTAGTTTTTTTAAACGCCAAACTTCCCGTCACCGGAAAATCAGACTAAACAAGTTGACGATTGGAAAAATTGACCACTGATAAGAGTCAAATATTATGATTGTATTTTTTAATAAGTTTCAATTGAAAATATTTCCTGTTCTTTCCTTTCTTATTTCAGATTTTTTTTCCCCTCAGTTTTTCTTGTGCGTTTTAACGGCACAGTTTGTATTCGAGAAGACAAATAGATTATCCTAGATAATTCCTATATTGCTATCCTTAATTTATATCATTTGCATTAAGTATGTTAAGTGGGTAGTGATATTTCGGTTTGACTTCACGATATCTCAGTTGTTCAGTGGTTCAATTGTTTGGGGGGAAGGGAGGAGAAATGACGCATCATGACGCGACGCGAGCATCGTCTGAGTGTTCTCTAACCCTGATGAAGTCTCAAGTACTCTCAATATCCTCTTTTTGACTCGCTGTTCTGAGTCGACAGTTTCTTGGATAACACTTGAGTTATATGTGATGAGAAAAGTGGAGATTTTCTTGGAATGCAATCGGTGTATTTGTGAGAAGACGATAGAGTTTATTGTTAAACACTTGGTATACATATTAGATGGTAACGGGGGGTGAAGAGGGGAGGATTTCTAGGAATACCCTCGGTATATATGTGAGGTGAAGAAGGGAAAGTTTCTTGGAATACCCTCGGTATATATGTGAGGTTAATAAGGGAAAGTTTATTGGAAAACGTACTGTGTGTAGGGTGAGAGTAATCAAATATAATTTCTTGTAGAAATCTTGTGAGGGTTAGATATAGCAATTTCTTTAGGAACGCTAGGAATACATTTGAGAGAAGGAGAGGGAAATATTTTTAGAACACTAGGCTTATATGTGAGGGAACAAAGGGTATTTTCTTAGCAAACACCATTAGCACATAGGCGTACGACCTGAACGGGTAATAAGACGTGGTGTTTAAAAAAAATGAATGCGAGCCTTTGTCGATCCACTATGTTCATAAACCCTACTTCAATTTTTTTTACCATTGGTAAGTTAACTAAAATAATTTTAAGGTTGGCTTGACATTGATTTCCCCCCCTAACCTCTTTGCTTCCTATCTAACCCTCACCCACTCTCGTCTCTCTCTCTCCCCCCCCTTCTTATAACCCACTATTATCTTAATACAGTATATTTTGAAGTTTAATTAATAGGCTCTAGGTGCCATCTCTATAATTTAACTCCTCCACTGTGGAAAAATTTCTGATTCAAAATTTTCCTGATTGTTTTTAATCTCTACCTCTACCTACACGTAAATTTTGTAAGGCCTGCACTTAGAAAGTCATTCGAATGATAACAGTTTTCCACAGTATAATGGATCAAAGAAGTTTGAGAAATGTTCTCATTCGAATGACCTTCATAGTCTTGAACCTTAGTTTTGACTTACATTCTAAATCTTACACTCCTTTACAACGTGTCCATATTGCGCTAATGTGTTTGGGATAAGGAATTTTGAATTTATAGGAAAATTGCACCCGTTAAAGCGGAAAACTATTAGGAAAAACCACCCTCACTGCAACCGACTGGTATCGATCACCGATCTCCCTGTCATCAGCAGTCTAGTCTATAGCGAGAGTAAAGAGCGTTTGGCCGTGTGGCCACCAAAGCTCGTTTGATGATGTTTATGGTGTTAACGCCCTTAGTAAAAACTAATCTTAAGTATAAAAGTTGGCATTTGGGATATCCATATCTCAATTACTTTATAGTTACATTTAATAAGTTGACATTATTTTACAGAAATAATGATTGCAAATTTTCCGTTTTGGAAAATTTTCCATCTCACATCTCTAGGTAGAGGAATAAAACATGTTGGAAAATACATCTCAATACACCCGACTACTATTCGAATCTTTACATCCTTGACACCAACAAACCAGACAGGACCAGACCAACTTTATTGTCCGCGTGCTCACCACTGTCTCTGATTTCTTACCCAACCAAATATACCAGAAAACGCCTTTACGCTTTGGTAATTTGTTCTCTCCTCAAGTCCTAAGAAATAAAGGCTCTGAAGCTTAAGTTTTATCTGCACCCCTGCTCGCCCTTCACTTCTCAGGGCCTGATAGGAGGAGATTAATACACAACGGTGCCGCGGTGATTAGCCCTGTATCCACGTAATCTATGTGGCGGTGGCTAGGAGGCGACATTGAATGATTGGTCTACCGCTTAGGCTGCCTTGGATTAAACTACTTCTAGCAGAGTCTAACAGAGGAGTTGCGTGGCATCTACAGGCCCAGGAAAAACAAGGGAACTATGTCACCTGATCTCAGCTTTTAACAGGTTTCAGCTTAATTAACCGCATTTCATTAAATTAGAGTAGCATAAATTATTATTGTTTTAATCAGTGTTTAGAGTAACCTTGACATAAGGTTATATGCTGAAGATGATTTTTCTAAAATGATTCTCTTCCGCGTAGTTCACGCACATACAGGTACATTTCCTATATATTCTACCCTCACTATCCATATTCCATTAGAAGAATTTGAAAAAATATATAACTTGGGCGTGTAGTAAAACGTGATGTTTAAACAAAAGTGGAAATGTTAGAAAACTAAATCTGTTATTTAATTTTACTGAGCAAAGTGTAAATTAAATAGTTAACAAAACACATTATTTATATCATAATAGTATTTATTAAAATTTTACATTTGCTTGAATGCGTGAATATAGTTAGATACCTTTATCATTTAAAATTTACTCATTTAGTACTCAAGTAATTGTTTTATTTTTAACAATTTTTTACGGTTTTTTACTCTATTTAAATTATTCATCTGCTTAAATAAGCCTAGGTATAGTATTTTTTTACAACCTTTCACCCCTTACTCCATGTAAATTTGAAAATAATTATATTATAATATCAAACAGGTAATAATGGTGTGAAAATTTCTCAAATAAATACCATATCATGGTCTAACTGTGCACTTGAACAAAGGTATACTATATACATATATAATGTACACTTTAAGTGTGTATATGTGGCTAAATTCTCTATATGAATGTGTGAAAAAGACAAACATTAAGATATTTAAGAATAAAAGAGCATGTGTGACCCGATGTATGGATGTTGTTGAAGCGAAGGTAGTAAGCAAGGGCGGGAAGTGTGAAGAAATTTAGTGAGGATAGATTAAGTACAAAGTGGTTTTTGAGCTATATGCAAAGTTTCTTGCCTACCCCGTAAGGAAGGGGCGTAATTAGGTATGTATGTATGTATGTATGTATGTATGTATGTATGTATGTATGTATGTATGTATGTGTGTATGTATGTGTGTATGTGGATATATATATATATATATATATATTTGGTTGGGTATAACATTTATACATATATATATATATATTTGATTGGGTATAACATTTATATATTAATATAATTAAATATGTATATACGTATATACATATTTAATTATATTAATTCAAGCCTCATATAAATGTTTTACCCAACCATATATATATATATTTTATTAGTGTAGTATCAGCGTAAATAGTGGCACACAGAAAAAATTGCTGTCACCCCTGCGCCGTGCAACCACCAAAACGAGCCCAGATATGTGAATACTTTAATATTTTATAGTAAAAGCATTTAGAATACATCCACTTTTCCAGGGATGCATTGATCACATATCACATATTTATAAAGGATTGTTTAATCTCTACTTTTAGCGTCATTTTGTAGGACAACTGAAATTATGTTCACCTATAACACAATTCAGACCAATTTGACTTTGCCCTTTTATGGCTTACGGAATAATCTGCATAATGCAGAAAGCTCATTGGGCATAAGGAAAAAATAATGATAATAGTAATAAATAAGTAGATTGATTACTTCTTTGTGTTTTCAGTTTAAGCTGGTATAACATGTTCAATCAAACCATATCGCAAGGTAAAAACAATGATATTAAAAAAAAATCACACAATATATAAATTAAAAATTGAATTATGGTCCTTGTTACTAATCTTAGTTTGGAAAATGAGTCTTGCCAAAGTCGAGGCACAGTTCCAAAAAACTTCATTTGTTTAAGTTTCCTAAATTAAGACATATTAAGAAATCACACTTTATTTTAAAGTAAAAGTAATCCTAAGTATTTCAATAAAAATATCAGAATATGTTACAAGTATTAACTTTAAGACAAACATGTCACTTGACGTTAAAGATATCCATTTGCCTCTGCACAGAACTTATTAGCCGTACCTGTAGATTCACACGCTCACCGAAAGACAAGAGTAAAAAGTAAACCAGGACACGTGACGAGTTCAAAACCAATCACAAGTTCTCCGAACGATCAACTCCATCCGATTGAAATGTTTTCAGCTTTGTCCACCTTGCATCAAAACCTATTTGCTCATGAGAATCAATAAGCGAAAACAGTCGTATCGCCAAAATAATATTCGCCATCATCATTGACCACAATGATTGACTTGACGAGAATATCCAAAAAATATCTGTTATGCCATAAACAAACAAAACGTGTTTTAAATCGGGTGATACAAAGCATCATAGGTTAACACATATTTTTGTGATCATATGAATATGAACGTGTGAATCCACATTAACCGAAACGACTCCGCTGCGTTCACGGGTATAAAATGTTTCTGAAAAACCAAACAGAAAATGTCTGTGAGTGCAAATCATTTGTACTTATAATAATGATACATACTAGTAGATGCGTGTAGAGTTACCATTCATTGCTGCGGCGGAACATGGATACTGCCTCCCTGAGAAAAGTGTTTCCATCCAATGGTAGTTGTGACGCGGGACTAAGACACAAAACAAGGCATTTCTCAGGTAGTCATACTTTTTGATCCGATCAGTAGAATGGCACTTCTACAAGCTAAAAAAATAAAAATAATAAGAAACTAAAACAAAGTTGTCTCTTGTCATGCCTGCTTTACTTTTTTTTTCCGGTTTCGGCTGCAAGCCTGACTTTTTTGGAAACCAATATAATAAATCAAGGGCATGTGGCTTATAAATCAGATCTATTCTAAATAATGCATTATTAAATCAGTCATAGGATAGTTTGATTTCTAGAAGAACCTAAAATGTAAAGTTCAGGTTATTCATAAATACAATTTCTAGGCTTAAACTCCTGAAAATGAGAAATAGGACGTCGTATAGATGACCACTGAAACACATTGGTAGGTGTAATTATTTTATGTTTCTAAACTTCAAATTAGAAAACCAAAATTGAATTTAGTAATATATTAATGTATTTTGGTAAAATATCAAATTAATTTAATATGATCCAAAAGCAAAGGTAAAATCAACCAAATACCAGCACAATCATTTGCCCTTTTCATTTACAAATATTGAAGATAATGAACCAAGTTTCAAATATGGTTTATGTGTTTATTCTTGGTATTAAAAAGTGATATCAGCTATACTTGTACTGAAAGTTGAAAAAGAAATACGAACAGAAATAAGCCATGCTATGATGTTATAAAAATGGCAGGAAATGAAGTTAAATAACTGAAGTATGTTGTTTAAACTCTATGTTGAACATATTTTATTGAAGGAATCTCATAAATGTACGCTTATCTTTGACGTAAACTAATAGGTTGATCTAATATATTAACCAACAAATTGTTCATAACTATTAAAATGATTTTAAAACCTCTAATATAGTCGAACTAAAACTAATATTTGGTTCTGTTAAATAAATTACACTACATCAAATAGGGTAGGTAAACCAATAAAGTTAGTGGGAATATTTGTTAAGCTATATTTCTACTTTTATTAATTTTCCTAAATAAGATTAGAGCGAAACACGAAAAGGGTGTGTGAGCCATATTATGCTTACATTGAAGTCACGTTTATAGCACAAGTCATTTTTGGATGGAATACCTGTTGTTGAATTTGCTACCCGATTTTAATATGTTCAGATTTTTTGAGAACAATTTGAAAATAAAGCAAGAAAAAATGTTTCCTCCCATACTTTTAAACAGAGTAAAGTTTTAAAAGAATGCCAAAAATTGGTCAGTTCAAATTTAATGAATATTTTGCTTTTTATATGTTAAAAGACTTTTGTTGTACTTAAATTAAATATTTGCATAACTATGTATCTTCATTTTGTAATACCAAATATGTTCAATATTTAACTTTAAAACTAATGCAATTCAGTGATCATTAAATGTTGTGAAAATATTTCAAATAAATGATTGCAATTCTCTTTACCTAAGAAAAACTTTATACCAAATATGCAAACTTTTAATGATGGTCATTATTTATTGGATTGATTCATCTTCTATTTATATAAAAATAGGCTTTTCTTATCCCAACTGGTATAATATACATTATGATATTACGGGTATTTGTCCTCTTGAAATATATGATTGCTCATTTATTGATTAAAATATTCTAAAGAGATATTTGCATGACAAGACCAAACTTTGCCTTGCACTGATTGACACTGGGCGAGTGTGTGTATGTGGAGGGGCTAGACAACAAGTCCCTCCCATAGTTGGGCAGGTATGGTGCAAAGAGGCGTAACTTGACTTTCTTTCCCTCTCCACAACTAGAACCTATAGTGTGATATTTGGAAGAAAAGGTCCAGATCACTAACGATGCGTCAACCCACCGTCTATTAGGTGCGCTACCAAGTTTAGGGTGCAGTGATTTCATGAGAACTCAAGTGGGACAGAACGAGTAGATACTAGCAAGTGAATTGTTGGTTAGTTCACAGCAGACACCCTTACATGGTATGTTGCAAAAACACATTCAAACTCCCGACAGCAACGCGGACAACAATTAAATGATACATATGCCGGCAGAGATGGCCGAGCGGTTATTGTACCTTTCCCTGAAACTGAAGGTCAAGGTTCGAGTCTTACTAACCATGGAGGATTGCCTCATCCACGTTGTGGTTTCTCAGGTGACTATTGGTGTCTTCCTTTAATTCGACCTCCACTTTTGTGCGGGGTTGGCCATATCACGATGAAATTAATGTTTTTACTTCTCTAAGAAAAGATTGAATTAAAATATTTCTAGTTCAATTTATTAAAATAATATAAACAATTATTTTCTATTCTCAAATTTAAATTATGTGAAAATTTATTACGATCTTCCTTTATAGAAATACTCAGATTCATTATTTTTTTAATTTGGCAAATTAATAATTTTCAAGATGGTCTTTTGTTCAGGAACTTAACACAAAAGTGCATAGAACCGCACTTATAGTGAGCTTTGAATAACTTTTACTTAACTATTACATGAAGACATTCACAGTTACCCCATCAAATTTAAATTTTCTTACAGAGGTTAATTCTGAACAATTTAACCTGGGCAGAGACTTAAGTTCTGCGAATATACGCGCCAATCGCTTTACCTAATGAGTTATTTAAGTTTTCGCCCCGATAGGGGGTCCATTTAAATCTTCCATTGCAATCAAACTGGCAAGTGGTACCTCCATCTGTACTAGAGAACCAAAGCTGACATATGAAACATCTCATTGTAAATTCACAATAATTAATTTGATAATTATTGCTGTGCTATATTTTGCGTTTGCACGACATACCATATAAATATTGAATTTTAAAATAACGAAAGTAAAGGGATATGTAAGAAGCAGTATTGCTGGGGGAGGGAGGGGATTAAAAAAGGAAGTGAGGATGCCTATTGTCCTAGCTAATACTAAAGGTAAACTCGAAGGGAGAGGACAGATGATTTCTAGGTGCCCACTATAGGTAGACCCAAGGGGTTAGAGAGGCAAGGCGGACTACTTTCCAAGTTGACATTATAGTTGCACATGGGCTGGGTCAGAGGACTAAGGGCATCTACCCTCTCAGTTCACACTATAGCCAGTCATGGGCGGTAGAAAATAAGGAAGAAAACTCAGTTCATATTATAGTCAGGAGAAGGAAAGGGAGAATAAGTAAGGATGCTTGTCTTCTAGGACTAACTATAAACTGGTACAGGAGGGGGAACAGAGGAGAAGACGCGTGTCTTCCAGAACCAACTATAAACTGGTACAGGAGGGGGAACAGAGGCGAGGACGCGTGTCTTCCAGAACCAACTATAAACTGGTACAGGAGGGGGAACAGAGGAGAGGACGCGTGTCTTCCAGAACCAACTATAAACTGGTACAGGAGGGGGAACAGAGGTGAGGACGCTTGTCTTCCAGGAACAACTATAAACTGGTACTGGAGGGTGAACAGAGGAGAGGACGCTTGTCTTCCAGGACCAACTATAAACTGGTACAGGAGGGGGAACAGAGGCGAGGACGCTTGTCTTCCAGGACCAGCTATAAACTGGTACAGGAGGGGGAACAGAGGAGAGGACGCTTGTCTTCCAGAACCAACTATAAACTGGTACAGGAGGGGGAACGGAGGAGAGGACGCTTGTCTTCCAGGACCAACTATAAACTGATACAGGAGGGGGAACAGAGGAGAGGATGCTGGTCTTCCAGAACCAACTATAAACTGGTACAGGAGGGGGAACAGAGGAGAGGACGCTTGTCTTCCAGAACCAACTATAAACTGGTACAGGAGGGGGAACAGAGG
>CABFVX010000024.1:185920-314103 GCA_902151425.1 Timema shepardi
AAAAAAAATCTTTTATTCCTGATACAAACTGTTATCTCCTTTTTAATTTGAACTTTAGTCACTATACTGGTATTGTATATTGACTGAATACCGCTTAAAATCTTAGTGTAAGAACTTCGTATGTGACTTATTAGAAGCCAAGTGTTAACATTATCGTTTATTTACTAAATTCTTAATTATAGTTTAATTAAAGAACCCCATATATGACGTTAATAACCAGGTGTTAAACTATTATTTGTTGACTGGATATTGAATTAGAGCTGAGTGTTAGAACCTCGTATGTGATAATAGAAGATAGGTGTTAAACTATTATTTGTTGACTGAATATTGAATTAGAGCTGAGTGTTAGAACCTCGTATGTGATAATAGAAGATAGGTGCTAAACTATTATTTGTTGACTGAATATTGAATTAGATCTGAGTGTTAGAACCTCGTATGTGATAATAAAAGATAGGTGTTAAACTATTATTTGTTGACTGAATATTGAATTAGATCTGAGTGCTAGGACCCCATACGTAGTATTAGAAGCCAGGTGTTCAACTAGGACGCACCTGCAAGTCCTGCTTGGCGGCCTCCGCACCTGCCCTTGTGTTGAATGTGACAAACCCAACTGGCTGAAAAATAAAACAAAAATATGAAAATTATATTTAATAGTTTTGTACATATCAAAATTTATATTTATTTATACACGTTATGCTCTGGTTTTCATTTATTCAATTAAAGTTGAAACAATTTCTTTACATGTTAGAGAAATATATAAAATATAGGCTTGTTAATATGTATAATCCAATATTTAGTTTTATTATTTTTAATATATACATTTGGGTTTTGAAATTCAACTTAAAATGTCGTGCCTTTCAATTTTGATAGCAAAAACGCAGAGAGGAAATTTTAAGATTTAAAAATAAAAATATTTAGAGAAAAATATATTTTAACATATTTACACAACACAAGTGGGCAGTGGTCTAAATATTAAGTTCACTTAGCCTAGTTTCCGGTGACAGTAGGCTCAGGGTTCAAAACCAGGCTGGGTGTACTAAGGGTGGTTTTAATAAATGATCTCTCACTTTATTTATATGCAAAAGTGGAAAAATTTGTCTAGAGAGGATTTAGAACTCCAGTCATTCGTCTTAAGTCTCCCCAATGCAAAGGTCTAAGGTTTAAATTCCTGTGAGATCTTACATTTCAAACTTTTCAGTAAAGAATTATATGTAATATATTTTAAAATTGCTGTTTTTCTACGGGTCTCACTACCCGTTTAGGCCATACGAGTTTAATAATAGAATTAGGCTGTGGAAGGTAAAATTTAGAGGAAATGAGCCCAGATTTGAGTTGAGGGAACCTGGAAACTATTAATGAAACTAATTCTCAGTATACTAAGACGTAATATGAGCCCCAACATCTCTTATCACCAGAAAACTAGACTACTTTGTTCTTTTTTACTAAAGGACATTTGGAGCTCCTTTTAGATAGTATAAATTTGTACAAGGTGCATTTTAATTGGTGTCAAATATACTTATGGCATATTACCATCGAGAAAATACTAAAAAGGTTAGTAAACATGGGTCTAAATACGCTTAGATTTAGAGTTATTGAGGTGGGGATGCAAGGAGCGCAAGAAAAGATCAGTGTTTTTACAATTTTTATAGAATCATATTTTTTGGTTAAAATAAATCAAATACAGCTTCTATACAATCATAGAGTTTAATTTTCTTCACATAGTGATATCAATAGTTATTGAATATCTGTTAAGAGTTTCCTGAAGTTTTATTAAAACTGTTTCTCTACAGTTAAAAGGTTTGTCATATAATGCCGCTACGATCATGACATATATTCATAATTACCGTCGAGGTCCACATCTGGGGTAGATTAAATTATAATGTTCCTACTGGAGCAATACTTGATTTATTTTGGTCAGATTTGTTATAAACACTCCAAAAACATTCACCTTTTATTGCATTCCCTACATCAACATCTTAAAGGTTTTTCTCAAAGATGGATTCGTCAAAGGGGGAACCATTGCTTGGTTTGTTCGACCACTATATTTCAACCCAATAAGTTCTTATCTCTGGGTATATTTAAAGTACATTGCTTAAGATACTCCGTTGTTAAAGGTTGAATCTCAGGCTCAGATGGTGGATTGAAGCAGACAGGACACCATTTTGAACAATTTTTGTAGCAAAATGTTTTGTCTTATTGTGATTTTATTTGTTTCTATTAAACAGTGTCTTATTTAATTAACCTACTTCTTCTGTTGAATAGATTATTAATTGAACAATAAAATTACCCTCACCTCAGAAATTAAGGGTTTCTTAGACCCTTGTGTACATAGGCCTAAACCTTTCTTAATGTTTGGTGGAGGAGATTAATCCCCTAAAATATTCGACACCAATTAAAATACACCCTGTATTTTAGGTTAACATTGATAATACTATATTATTGATATAACTTTATAGGTATTGATAGTATATATCAAATGAATTGACATATGAATACATTAAACCAAATCTAGTAACTCTTGAAAGCACTGATGCAGGTATATAACAGCTTAACAAGTGAGCATGCCAAAATCTCAAAGATCCCTTCAGGAAAAAAGATTCACTATAGTGTTTCGGAATTAATGAGATGTTGTAGCTAATCTACTGCTTAATTTATTCTAAAATTAATACATTTTAGGTATAGATCTATGTGCTTTCATCGGCTATGATCCATATTTAATCAATTTATTTTGGTTGTTTATCTCACAGTTTGGATTCCTATCCTCTTTATAGTCGAATGATCTTGCAATTCTATAAAATTCGTCTTTTTTACTAAGTTTGATTAAGTCATATATTACAGATAAATAATCTAACAAGCACTAAATCTTAACTTGTAATAGTTCAAGTACTATTTATAACTAGATTTGTTTCTTTAAATTAACACTGCAATTCAGTCATTGAATTTATTCAAACATTCTTTTGTATTTACTCTAAATTATGCTTACATTTATTTCTTCTAGTTATAAAATACATCCGAGGATTACGATTGTTGTCCAGGTTTCATTATTTTGGAATTCAAACAATAAACAATTGATATTTTCTCGTAAATGTTCTACATTCTCCTTGTAGGTTTCATTACTACTACTACGTGGCTTTGAGTCTAGTGTTTGACAATATGCACTAAATTTACTAACTATCTATAACTAAGATGAAGATTATAAATTATTAATATTATATTACTAATAGTAATAATACAAAAAATAGTCAACAATGACAGCAATGAATGTTTTGCTAGCCTCTAACAGTTGATACACGTTTAATAATGGTTAGGAATACATTTTTTCCCAGCATTACTCGTTACGTCTGGACGAGTAAATAATATAATATTTCGTAACAGTGGTTCAATTACTAGTGGCTTTAAATCCAATATATCCAGGAGGTCTCAGACACGAATAAAACAGGTATGCTACGCATTCAGCCTACTTGGTACTCACGGGAACAGGTTAATACAAATTAATGTTGACGGTTTGTACCTGATTACTCACCGAAGCTGTTTTGCCGTTCTTACTGGTCACTTTTAAGAGGGAACCTTCATATCCCTAAAACAAAGAGAAACACCATTTAATTAATAACATTATGTAAGGAGAATTACATCACTTGATCATCACAATACATTTATGTGAAAAAGAATAAACAAATACAGGTAATTAAGAAAGTAACTTAAGAGGAAACATGTGGATTATTTCAAAAGCTGATGTTATTTCCCAGTAACACAAGATGTGTTTGTGTGAAAAATTAATAATGCAGGTAATTATGAAAGTAGCTTGACGTATACGTGTATATTATATAAAATGTAAAGGTTATTTTTTCCCCAGAATCATGGGATTTTTTATGTTAAAAAGGTAAGAATACATTTATTTTTAAAACTATTAATAAACTGGTTTGGAAGGTTCGTGCAGCCCCGAGAGTCTGAATTGGTTATGTTCCTCACGAGCACAACACTCCACATGATTAATCTCACACAGTATTAATTTTAACTGGTACGAAATGTATGAGCTATTATTGAAACAAAGTAGAAATTATTTGAAATTCTGTTTGATCTTTGAATCAATTAGAAGCTCAATTAATATGCCAAGAAATGTCAGCGCATTAAAATTCTTAGAGCTGGATTTGAATAAATATATTAGTGCATCATAGGAAAGGATTGTTAAGAGATAAGACTATAATTAATACTTTGATTTAGCACCGCGTCTTACTACCCGCTCGTATTACACATTTATGTACTAATTACGCTTATGGTTTTATGGGTTAGAAAGGTTATATGTTTAGGACGTGTACCCGAATTTGCGTGGACAAAGATTTGACAAAACATTTTGGAAACATCACTCATATTACACCCACCCGAGATTCGAACCTCGATCTCCCCGACATCGGCAATCTAGTATATTACGATAGTAGCGCGTTAGACCATTCGGACACTGAAGCTGGTTAGTTAGTAGCTAATAGCTAATTTTAATATATGTCTAAAAAATGAAAAAGTCAAGTAGATTTGTATTTAAAGGGTTATTTAAATTCCACTATAACTGTGTTTAAAAAGCATATGTGAGTCTTATACATATTTGTGTTTAGGAGTCGTTAGTCAAGCAGCTATACCATATATACCGTGGCAGAGTATTGCAAATATTGGCTGAAAGTAACTAACGTAAACCTATCAGAAAATAATAATTATTTACTTATTTATAATCTATTTTCAATCAAATATGTTATCAAACTATTTAAATAATAATTCCCAAAGTATTACTGTATTATTGGCGTTTTAATATTTCATTGAAAAAACAAAATACGTTAATAAAACTATTATGGTTTTATGTTTCGCACTTGTGGCAACAAGAGATATTATATATAGTACATCAAATAATAAATTATAAAGTATTATTTTAATAATTGCATATTTTTATAACTGGCTATCAAAATAAATATATTTATTTTAACTTAGAGAAAGAGCGATTCAAAATAATAGTTTAAAAATAAAACATTTTTATTTTCCAAACGGTGAAGGAATACAATCTAAGACAGTTTGAATGACATCATAGACCACCCTAGTATTGGTTGGTTGGCTATCTTGATTTTATGAAGAGAGCGCAGCCTTTTAGAGGCTCTAGTTTTAAAAGAATTTTGAGAGAATCACAAACGCCATTTTCACACAAAAAACACACATCTTAACTGATATTTTCATAAGTTTCTTGTTTTAATAATTTAAAATAGGCTAAACTAAAAATATAGTTAAAAAAATAAATTGGTGAACATTTTTACTGCTAAGAGTAACCACTCAACAATTGGTCTTGCAGATAATATGGTTTGGCTAATGGATACTTTTCCAAGCTATCGCTTACCTATACTCCCAGCGTAGATAAACTTTAGATAGATAAATAAAAGTTTTTACTCTAAAAACAGTTCAAGAAGACGGATATTTGTGTGTGTGGAAGATGCTTGCTACTTCCTACCCGAGTTGACTAAGACGCCAAGTCGGTATAAAGTTATGGACAAGAGAATAAAGATGGAAAAAGGAGGGCTTGTGAAATATGTAGGAGGAATGATATGGAAAACAGAAAATGAAGGAAGTTCAACAAAAGTTACCTTCTCTTGTTTGGGCGATGAACAGTCGCAATCCAACCATTGGGATGCTCATGACCTTAAGGGCTGGTAGGAAAGGGGAAAGAACGAATTCGATGAAACCAGCTTACTTCTAAGGGGTAGGGTAGGGTAGGGTAGGGTAAGGGTGGGTGTAGATGGGGGTGCCACCAAGAGATGATGGCAGCCACAAGTATAACAATATAATAACATGTGGTAGTTGCTAGCACAAGACTTTACCTTACCGCAGTTATACTATATATAACCTTTGAAGGGAGCATGGTTGCCATGGAAACGGGTGGTAAACTCAAAGCCTTTTCTGCCTTAGAGAGGAACAAGGCCCTATCCCCAGCTATTTTAGTAGGAAAGTAAATCTGTATAATCTCATAATATTTCTCATTTCATGGTGGTCTTTAAAAACAACAGTATTAATGTTTATTAATAGCATGTGTTGATTCTATGCTCCACTTCCTACTACCCATCCAGACTCTCCACATATTTATACCAATAGGGTAGGAATGACGAAGGTAGATTTTAGATGAAGCGTACCAACATTTGCGTGGTGGAAGAGCAAGAAACTATCTATTAAAATACACCTTAGTACACATGACCAAGATTGGAAACGGTGCCGATAAGCCAAACAAGATGAGACTCATTCCTTTATCCTCATGTTTACTGGTGCGAGCATGCATCAATATCCTAGGTTTGACACAAGGGCGATTAATAATTTATAAGCGGGTAAACTGGTAGTCTAGGGGGTAAGGTGTCGGACTTCTGTGCTGGGGTCCGTGGCTCAATCCTCGGTCGCAGCACAGATTTATCTGATTACCAAACCCTTCCTTTACCTCTGACAAGACGTGTATTATTCACAACTTGTGAATTTGTGGAATTTCAGGCCTCCAACGTGGTTCGGATTTCACGTTAAACTGTAAGTCCTCCATTTCATCTCACAATCACCCTACCATTACACATTAGCGAGAGTGCGTATAACCCGAACGGGTAGTAAGACGCGGTGCTAATAATAATAACAATTTATAGCTCCACATCTGTGGACGCATGATATATAGTGTCACCCTCTCATTAAACAGGATTTTCAGAGATGGGGAGGTTGGGGTTCGAAGGATGGATTGGTTATTCTTAAATGTTTCTTCACTTTTCCACCACACAAAATAGATACATTTACTTTTAAGCCTTCCTCAATCCTACACCATTATTGTAAATAGAGTGAAAATTCCTGATAGGTAGTGATAAATGGTGAACAGAAAAAACAAAACAATAAACTTCTTGACTCGCTTCGATGGTCGCATGGTCTACTCTAAGATTATGATTCTCATATTGTGGTCAGTGGTGAGATTCAAGATGTTCCGCAGACGGGACCATAGTGAAAAAATAAATAGTATGTTAAATAGCTAAATAGTACCAAATTTACAAGCTAAGCCCTCTAAGTCAAGACTTTGTACCACAAGTAGGCCATGTAAAATGTATATAAGAAACAAAGTCTAGTAAAAATGCTGTCGTTTATTGCCTGATAAACACATACATTATTAGATGTTCCAGCTTCGACAAGCGGAGAGATCGGTAGCATATCAAAGTGGGTAGTCTGCACTCTTATACAGTGATCTGATATTAGGAAATGTTTGAAAAACACTTGTCTAAGCCATCACTTTCACAATACACTGGATTATCGATCACGGGTATATCGGGGTTCGAATATCGGTTGGAGGTACTGAGGGTGGCTTTTTCTGAACAATTTCCCACAGTCTCTCAGCGTATATTCTGGTGCATTTCCTCTAAATTGAACCCTCTTCATCCCTAGCCCGATAAGCGAATCAATACGAATAACCCGAACGAGTAGTAAGATACGGTGTCCATTTTTTTTTATTTAAGGAAAAGTAATAAGGAATAAAATTTATATGAGTTGGATCGCTCCTAAATGTATTTGGGTTATGGAAGCATTAATAGGTAAAACATAATGTGGGAAACAAGCCCTTAGCCAACCGGCCAGAACTTGAACAATGATATTCTAATGAACGTGACCCTCCTTATACCTACTGCTTAAGTAGTGAGACTGTTAGAAAACACATTTGATCTCGATTTAGAAATTGTATCTATTCAAACAGTTTGTTGACCATCTATCCCAATATTCCCGCCATCCTAATTCCAGTTTATTGCGAGATATAGGCCATAGACCAGGCATGTCAAACCTTCCTCCGATTGAGGCCCGTAACATTTATTGCAGCTTATAGAAACAAATGAACACATATTATAATAAACTCATGAAAGAATAAGTATTTATTTTCAACAAATATATACATATACTAATTTTTTTTGACCCAAAGTTTACTAACGGCTTCCAAGGGGTAGGAGTAGGGGCAGTTTTGATTAAATGCGCCACCATTAACGTGGAAATCAGATGGGAAAATCACAGTGATATACACATATAGAAAACACAGCCTCATGACAGACAGCCATTATTTGAAATTAAACCTACCCTTCACCAACGACCCAATGTATCGCGAAGCTGACTACTTAGACCATGTAAACACTTATGCTAGTAAAAATGTCCTGAATTTTAGTATATACTGGAAACATCATGTGGATGTGGAAATAGTGTATGTTTGTTCGATTCCAATATCCTCCACAATTCCGATCAAAATAAGATATTTTATAGATTGGAAGACACCGTTTAAGATAAACGAGACCTTTTTTTCAACACTTCGTTAGAAAGTTATGGAAATTATGGAGATATATATATTTAATTGTTAAACATACCTTAGTCTTGATAAGGCCATTTTTTCGATTATTATTGAAAGTGCGTAGTCTGTTTAAGCGTTGGGCAAAGTAATATTATTAAATTTACATATACATTTTAGGGTATTAGTATTTCAGAAATACCTTATTGCAGATGTTAGAGAGGTAGAGATTCGAATCTCTGCTAGGTGTTCTAGAGGGTATTTTAAACATCGATTTATCACCGAGTTAATTTCACCTCCTTTTCACGAAATTGATAGTGAATTTTCTAAAAAAAAAAATCCTTTTTCTTCTCTACTCCTTAAATGAAGCCGTTAATATAATCATGTCTGTATTAGCAGTTGAGGGAATATTGAGGTTATAATCCTGTTTGGGTGTACTTAGGGTTATTTTAAATAAATGGTCCCCACCCTCTCTCCACGAAAATACGGATACATTTCCTCTAAAATAACTATCTTCCTGATCTCTAATCCATTAGCATGATTAATGTATGCTTATAAACCAAATGTACATTAAGACTCGGTGAAAAAAAATTAATCAATCATGGTGTTAAACGTAATAGTTAAAAGAAAACATTAATATTCAATTCACAAGGCGTGTATTAATCACAACTTGTGAATGTGGGGAATGCCAGGCCTCCACCGTGGTTCAGATTTCACGTTAAACTGTAGATCCTCCATTTAATCTCACAATCACCCTACCATTACACATTAGCGTAAGTGCGTATAACCCAAACGGGTAGTAAGACACGGTGCTAATATTTTTATTATTATTATTATTATTATTTAGCACCACGTCTTACTACCCGTTTGGGTTATACGCTTTAAGTACTAATTACGATAATGGATTAGGAATTGGTAAGATTGAATTAGAGGAAGTGAACCCGCATTTGCGTGAAGGGAGAGTGGGAAACCATTTAGGAAAAAACACCCCCGATTCACCCGACCGATATTCGAACCTCGATCTCCCCGTCCTCAGCAGGCGGTGCTAACAATAATAATTTCAATTTCAATTTCCTTTATTATAGTGCTGGCCAACAGTCGTAGGACCTATAACAGGCCAGCACTGAAAAGTAAACAAGTACCTTACAAATACATATATTTACACGAGAAAATAAGATAAACAAAAATGGCTAAATAATATTATATAATGATTAATAGTTACAAAAAAAAGTAATTAATAATGATAATAATATAAAATAGCAATAATAATAACAAAAAACTAAAGAGTGGTTAAAAGCAGTAACAATATGAAAAAAATATAAATCAGAATATTGTAAAATTTAGATATTATAGGCAGAACCTCTTAGTGATAAATTATTGATAAGTGATTTCCTTAAATAACTCTCTGAGCTTAGATTTTCTTTTATGATAAATGTCGAATTCGACAAATCTAGAATTGGCACTATGAATACAATGACCTATAGGGCTTACTTACCTTATAAAAGCTATTGAGAAAAAATAATTTTGGATTACGAGAAACCCGAGAAGGGATATGAATGCCTACATGATCAAGGGCAAATTTGCAATAAATTTTTCTATTGAAAATATTTAAAAAAATAATAATAATCAATTTGCAGTGACAGTGAACAACTGGCGTACAGGGTGTGGTTTCCCATTCTCTCACCAGGACATCTTCATCGAAACCCATTCATTCCTTAGCCTATCAGCTAAAGCTGTCTACAGTAGCCCCATGGCTTCTTTGGTGCTGACTGACAGTTCACAGCTGACTTCTGACAGTCAACATCTAGGTATATACCTACATTTTGACTGTCAAAAGTGACAGCTGCTAAACACATGTTTTTGCAAATCATTTGGTTCGGCGTAGGGATACATAATTTGGTCTGGTAACTATTCAAAGCTGCCAGCTGTCATCAGCTGTGAGCTGTCAGTCAGCACCAAAGAAGCCATGGGGCTACTGTAGCTAGTAAAGTATATATCAGTTTGATACCAAGGAGGGACTTGTGCCCTTCTTGTTCCGTCTCAGGGAGTCGCGTAAGCGATGTCACAACTAGGAACAAGTAAGGAACGCGATGGATAGAAGGGGGAAGAGGGGCGGGTAGATGGTGTGGGGAGGAGCAGATAAAAACAAGATGAAGAGAATTTAGGGGAGTGGGGTACCTATCTCCCAGGCAAGGAAAGAAGAACTACAATATTTCATCATCCCTACAAGCATTCGTGAGGACCTCAAATAAACTGTTAGATGGCAATTCGCTTAAACAACGCAGGGCTGAATAGCGTCATGAATGGCACAATGCGCTTGGTTTAGGCCCATGACTCAATACGACGTTATTATTATTATTATTATTTACACCATGTCCTGCCACACGAGTAGGGAAAAGGTAGATTGTTTAAAGGAAATATATTCTCACTGTCATAGAAAATGAAAATAAATAGTTATAAATCAATGTGTGAAATAACTTCCATTGTACTTAAAAGACGATATTTAAATCTTAATCTTTACTTCACCTAAAATCATTTATATCTACAATTGGCGCTGTGGTATAGTGATCAGTGCACCTGGCTACGAGCCTAAGGGTTCGGGGTTCGGTTCACGGCTGGTACCTTGGGTATTTTCCCTGGGAGGAGAATTGCCCCATTGCTCACCATGGTTTGGTTAACTAAGCTTAAAGGCGGACACGCATTTTTCACTTGTATTAGTACCGCTTCTAAAAACATGGCCGAAAATGAAGTTGTGTTAACTGATATCTCTATTGGGGTAGTTTTTTTTATCACTGCGTCTCATTTCTCGTTCGGATTATTTATACGAATAGATTAATTACGTTTATGTGCTAGGATTTAGAAAGGGTGAATATAGAATAAGAATAGGTGGCCAAATAAATTACAATTTTTCAGTAAACGCAGTGTATCATAATTAGTTGACCTGTTTAAAAATATTGTTTTATATAAACAACACAAAAAAGTTAGTGATAAGTATATCTCATATTTCTTAATTCCTTAATAGTTTAAAATGTATATCAGTTGATCCCAAATAATAATTATATTATTTTCCTTGATTTGTTAACTCACTTGGCAAACATGATAAATAAAATTAAACTCAAATAAGGTCAATAAATCCCAATACAACCCTCGGTTGAGCTTTTTTTTTTAAATAGGCCTAACGCAGGTTTCTTAAACCCTCTTTTGAATTTTGGTATACTTGTAACAAAATATGTTGTTAAATGTTAGCTTGCTAAGCCTAAAATATTCCTTAAAAATAATAATTCATTAATTTGTAGATTGGTTTAAATATAAACGATCGGGCTTGCTATGCGATAATAATATTATGTTATGTATCTACTCAAATTTCCAAAGCATTATTACAAAGTGTTTAAAGTGTGTGGGCTTAACATTATTAATTAAAACTCATAAATATTGGTTAAAGTGTCAAATACGGAGATTGGAAAACGTGCCGAAGATTTCGCGTGAAAACCGCCGGCCATTATTTATACCTTACTTGCCGATAACGCGAATATTATGTTGCCGGAACTAATCACGGTACTACAATGCTGTATTATATTTTGTGATTGTATATAATTTTTTTTACACATGCCACGTTGATTGATAGGAAATAATGGTTTGATCAAATTATTGATAACATTTGTTTACCAATATTAAATAATATCTCGCACAAGGCACATTTCCAATATTTACATAGGCCTAACATTTTATTTTGGAAACTTCTAGATAATATGTACACCTGATATAACTTTACAATATCCTCTCGTTCAATATGCCTCGCATTCTTATCTTTATAAATTCGATGCTTAAAATTGCACAAAAACTCATTATTTTCATAACATTTCACAAATAAGTGTCCCCGAATAACCAATTCTTTAGTTGCCACCATTTTGAATTGTCTACATGCATTAGTAAAGTTGGAAGGTGACCAACCTTTTCCTTGCTTGTCTGTTTACACGGTGCAAGCTTTGCGCACGCAGCCAAATTAGTGTACTTGCATTAGTCAACTAATAATACCGCGTCAAAGGGCCTTAAGTTAGGTTTAAGGTTTTTGATTGGTTCCCCACCCTCATACTCACTATCCCCATCATCTCATCTCGTCGAGACATGGAAAGAACCTCCACAGGCAGTATGTACGATTAGTACATATGGGTGTCCCCTGGGCAACGGTACATTAGTACTGGCTAATCTTTCCACAAACTGGACTACGAGTGTTGTATCCCAGTCACACAATATTATATTATAATTATATCTACGAAACTGATGGCTTAGACTATATGAGCACTGATTCGGATAGATTGTATAATATAATGTAACTTAGACCTACGTTCAAACAAATAATGAATGCACTTTTATCAAAAAGTGAATCAAGAACCTTAGAGTAAATGTAGGCCTACCGGCCTATTCATAAAATTAGATTGGGAAACCATTTAGCGAATACACCCTCAATACACTCATATAGGATTTTAACTCTAGCCTCCCTATTAGCTTGATGTTTATTCCTAGCCCCCCTCCCCACCACCAACGGAGATGTATTTTTATTTAAAAAGTAACAGTTTTACCCGTCAACTTTCATATGTTTATCGTTATTTGCGATATTTTTATTTTCTACCATAATTTTTTTTATATAAGTTTGGAAAATTCTTCTTATATCCCATATCTCTAAGCTGACCATATCCCTTGTATGCCCATTTTAAAATTTAAATCTACATATTCTGGTTGCTTGGGTTGTATCTTTGCATTTGATAGAATATTTCAATTTTCTAATGTGCCAAAAAGTTTTCTGAATTTCTGAAAGTTAAAATATTTCGAAAAGGGCTCTAACAATTTTGCTAAGAATGGGCACATGGTTTTTTTTACATGATAAATAGAAATATTTGTTTGTTATGCTCGAAAATATCATTTGAGGGTAATTTACCAATAATTTATTTTTTACATTTAAATCTTTTGAAAATAGCTATAACATTTTTGTTTAAAAGATATATGAGTATAGCCTGAACAGTCCTTATAGAATTATAAAACTTACTTTTAAATCTTATAATAAAAAAAATCATGAAAAGGTGAAGTTAGCTAATTTTAGATGGCATTTGAGACGAAATGTCGCAGTTATAAGATAAAAGTAAATGCTTATAAATATAAGTATATCCTTTAAAAACAATAATATTTTAACACGATCACAGTAGGATATTTTAAGATAGAAATTAAGGATTTTTTAGTGGTTTTAAACCTCCATGTCTGCCATTCATATAAGACATTGTGCAAATTGAGTTTATTTCACTTTTAAGAAACGACGCACTTATATAATTCACAATCAAAGTCATGACGACTCTCTTTTAACAGCTACCACATTTAGACTCAATATATAACAAGTGAAAAGTGGCTCAAATTATTACTAGACGATACAAGATGGCTCATTGCACGCATTGCTGCTAAAAGACTAAGTTTCAAAGTTTGGTTCCCATATTTAGGCTTTTATTTCTCCTTTAGTTAAATGCATTTGTAGCTTAATAAATAATTAGTATAAAGTCATATTATATCAAGAAACTATGTCTGAATGCAACTACAGTATTCTAGTTCTGGAAAGTAACTTTTTTTTAAATAGAAAATGTAGTGTCACAGTTTGGTAAATGTGAATGTAAGGAGTGGAAAAAAGAAATATGTTCTTTAAGGGTCTTACCTCATAAGCCCTGAACAGAAGATATAGTTCTCTGGGTTTTGCGTCCATGGGCAGTCCGCTAACAAACAACGTCCGCACCTGAAACAAAACACGATACATTAGGTATTTCCGGTACTGTCAGTGACATATCACTACAACAGCAGCAACAACAACAACAGCAACAACAGCAACAACAACAACAACAGCAGCGCAACAGCTCGCACAAATACTTTCACGGGCGGCATCAGTCTGGTCGGGTTTGGTTTCCCTGTGGTGGGGAGAAAGGACTTACACATGTGATCAAATGGCTTAGCGCCCCCTACACTAGGCAATGTTTCTGTATCTAATTTTTTTATTACCACGTCTTACAAGCTGTTCATGTTATACACATATATGATAGTTATTATAATGGGTTAGGGATGAGGAAGGTAGCATTTAAAGATTATCTACCCGCATTTGCGTGGAAGGAGAATGGTAAGCCATTTAGGTGAAACCATCCTTAGTAGACCCAACTGTAATTCAAACCCCAGTCTTCTAATTTTTACTAGGCCAGTTAAACACAAGAGTAATGCCTTCTTAGACTATTCGGCCACTGAAGCGTGTTATACTTTCAGCACACGTAAAGTATTACTGTAGGAACGACGCATTATCAGGTGATAGCAATAAAACCCATACATCGAGAACTTTTTGGTAGTAGCGCAGGACATAGTTCTTAACAATGTTTTAAGCACAAACGCATCCGCATAATATATATAGTCTTAAATTAGAAAATTAACGAGTGATTTTCTTATCTTTCACACAAAACAAATGTATTTGTTTTTTAACAACAAGGTTTGAAGGAAGTCATTTTAATTACATGTACCTTATAGCATTTATAGCTAGAAAAATAAACCGTACTATTTCAAAATAAACTTTAAACTTCTAGTTTTTAAATATATACATCATCTTCTGAAAGGATATTTTGGAGACATCAAATATTAATAAAAAAAGTATAATAACAATGACTATGTGAATGCACAATATATATTTCGTAGTAGCTACCTCACTCGCTAGATCATGATAGCTGCCGTGTTTGAACCCAGACTTTGTGTACTGTGATTTATTTATGTGATCTTACTACTCTTAAAAATATAATAATGTAAGTTTAGAAAAACACAGGAATAACCCAAAATTAGACCGAAAAATGATAAACCTTTAAAACCCCTTGAAACTTGTTTCTTGTTGAATTATAGACGAAGAAGCGAACAATATAGCGGAATAAATTCGCTTGCTCACGGGAACCTTGTAACATACTTAAGGACGAGGACTCGCTCAAAGATAAGTAGTGTCTTATTTGAAAAGATATACTCTATTATCCTCTTTGGAATGGAATTTCTGGAGTTCAAAAATATCTTACTTAAACAAGCCTCAGCCATACCAAAATGTGATGTAGTGTCCCGCTAAACCAATGGTACACATTAAAAACACGCAAATAATGTGATAGGAAAACTAGAGCTAAATATAGATATATTACGTTAAATTTTATTATTATTATTATTATTATTATTATTATCATCATCAACGCGTCTTACTACCCGTTCGGTTGTACGCACTTACGCTAATGTGGAATGGTAGGGTGATTGTGAGACTAAATGGAAGACCTATTTAACGTATGATCCGAACCATGGTGGAGGCCTGGCATTCCCAAGTTGTGATTAATACACGACTTGTCAGAGGAGAAGGAAGGGTTTGGCAATCAGATAAATCTGTGTCGGGACCGAGTATTGAACACCGAACTCCCAGGACAAAAGTCTGACACCTCACCGTTAGACCGCCAGGTCAGCTAACATAAAATAGAAAGCAGTTAAAATAATGTAAGTGATTATGTGAAAAAATTTATATTGAGCCTAGTCTAAAGTTACATTAACACACACACAGTCATATGCCAGAATGTATCATACAAGTTTCATATTCCTCAATCATGTGACTGAGCTCCCACAAAGGATTAGTTTGCAGGTTTTACCTTGAAACCATTCAATTATATTTTATTAATATCGTTGGTTAGACATTATTTGAACGAGAAGTGATATAATTTGAGTTATTGGATTTATGAATAGGAATACATAAAGTTGAGTTTTCTTGTGAACGAGTGGTGAGAGAGAGTTGAGCGAGCATACGTGAAGAGAGTTATTGTTAAGGGTTGGGAGACTGGACTGCTGATGATGGGAAGATCAATGTTTGAATCCCGCTAGAATTTGCTGAGTATGACTTAGCTTAAATAGTTCTCCATTCTCCCTCCACCAAAATGCGGGTAACTTACCTTTAAATTGCTTCCTTTCGCATCCCTACACCACTAGAGTAATTATCATCTAAATATTCTGAAAATTGAAACATGACACCTGGACATGGGAATCGAACCCGGGACCTTTGGCTTAGTACTCCAATGTTCTACCCATTGAGCTATCCACGAATCGTCTCTTGCCCAGGGTCATTCTTCACTCATATTTTAGAGTCTATGATGGACGTGCGGAAATCGTCGGCTACAAATGTGTGATTTTATTAAGATCACGAACTATCAGATAATGAAGCCACCTTTGACTCGGTTATCTTTATCTAAGTGTCTAACCTGGAAAAATAGTAAGACGTGGGGATAAACACAACTAAGAACGCCCTCCCTTTCCCAGCCCCCGTCATCGGCAGTATAGTCTTTTTCTGTTGTTCCGAAGTGATATTCAATAAGGATAGTAGTCCATTATTTTTGACCCCATAATAGTAAATTGAGATTTTTTAGTATTGAGGATTGACATTTAGGGCCAGTTTCATAGTCAAATTTAGTACGCCTCGAGTGCGGCGCTACACTAAGTACATGACACCTACCTAAACTCGAATGGAATGGGCCGTTCTCGCAGAGGAAACTGGCCCATTCCATTCTGGTTTAGGTAGGTGTCGTCATGAACTTAGTGTAGCGCCGCTCTTGAGGCGTACTAAACTTGACTATGAAACTGGCCCTAAGACTATCTTCTAGTGAACATTCATGTGTTTCACTTAAGTCAGCATTTGTATTACCCGTAAATACCCGTAAACACCATCAATATCCTAAAGGGAGGGTGGTAAATAAAGTTGGATATCATCAGCATATATTTGATGTTTAGAATGTTGCTAACTACTAGGGAGATATTCCTTAAAGAAATAAGGCAGCATTATTTCAACAAGGTATCAATAGAACATTCTCCACCGTAGTTCGGATTCCTCGTTAAACTGTAGGTCCTTCATTTCATCTCACAATCACCCTACCATTACACATTAGCGTAAGTGCGTATAACCCGAACGGGTAGTAAGACACGGTGCTAATAATAATAATATAACATTCTAAGTTATCGAGGACTGAACTTTCAGTACACATACTCATGTGGGCTTAAAACTCATTGAAACGTTACATGTTTGTAGAACATTTACATGAAACTAGTCATGAAGCTATGAAGCGAGGATCGGACCCTAGGGCAAGAGGGGGTGTAGACTTGAAGGGGATTTATCACACATGGTGGGGTTACAATTATTGTTCCATCTATATGTAAACATGTAGTCCCTCTCTTCCCATTTCCTCTTGGGCACCATACCAAGAGGAGGAGGCAGCATTGAAACCACCAGCGGTAATGCTCTTTAGGGTATTAAGGGGGGGATGGACGCGTGAAAAGGCCAATGTTTTTAAGTTTTTATGGCAAAAATTATTTTGGCTTAAATAAATAAAATCTTGCTCCAGTATGAACATAGAGACTAATTTTTATTCACATGGTTATGTCAACATTTCTTGAATATCTGTCAGGAGCATAGTGGCATTATCTAACAAACTTTTTAAATGAAGAGAAAAAGTTGTCACTAAATTCCAGGACACCGTTGACATCGTCATGTGAAGAAAATTAGTCTATGTTTTTACTGGAGCAATATCTTATTTATTTTAGCCAAGAAAATATTTTTCCATAAAAACTGCAAAAAAAAAAAACTATTTTTTTCTCAAATCCCCTTCCATCCAACCTTAAGACGCAATAGTAAACAACAAAACAAGATTGAATTTGTCTACTAGGTCACTGTTCCAGCAATGAACGACAAAGACAACTCTTAAATATGTATTTATTCTTTAAGGCTTATATAAATGTATTAACTAGCAAAGAACTCGGAAATTTGGCATCTGTGAACTCTTCTTGTCGGGTTTGACAGTTACAAGGTTGCCGGGGTTTGAATCCTAGTCGAGTGTTCTGATAATGGTTGAGAAGGCATGTAAAATATTTATTGTGAATGTTGGTTACACGCATCTATCGGCGTGTCAAATTGTAAATAAGGGCTATGCACGAGTATATAATCGATATTAGAACTTCCGCTGATCCCCCATTTGACATGAACTGCTTGTTATTATAATACTTGGAGGTTGGTTGACACCAAAGACTAGACTATAGATCCCCCATTTGACATAAATACTTATTATTATACTTGGAGATTGGTTGACACCAGATACAAGAATATATATCCCCATTTGACATGGACTGCTTGTTATTATTGTTATTATCATTATTAGCACCACGTCTTACTACACGTTCGGGTTGTACGCACTCACGCTAATATGTAATGGTAGGGTGATTGTGAGATGAAATGAGGGACCTGAAGTTTAACGTGGAATCCAAGCAATGGTGGAGGCCTGGCATTCCTCACATTCGCACAGGACAGACACGAACCCCGACCCACTCTTTGTGAGTTGGGGTAAGGGAGGTTTAGGAATGCACTTTATTTCACAAGACCGATAAGGAATGTAGAACACAGGAACATTTATGTTACATGTGAAGAAAGAAATTAAATTAATTAGGAAATTAAACAAAATTAAATTGTTCTACACGTATGACACTGACGACAGTTAGCGTAACGGCACCGGGTGGAGTGGCTCACGTGACCTTCTTTAAACTAAATATTTAATTATTTTTTCAAACGCACTTAGGCCAACTGCCTGGACATAGCGCCTGCCGGGAGGTCTCGCGAGGCACCGGAGCTGAGTCCCGGTGGATCCGGCCTCAGACTAGCTCGGGAATGTTCTGTGTCAGACATAATCAGCGGGGAGGGTCCACTAAGCCGTCTCTGATGCTTCTGTAAACAAGAGTTGGGGCGTCGTAATCGCCTTTTTGATGCGACACTGACAAATGTGTGACAACGTAAGCACTGAGCTGATGCGATACAAACAATACAGACAGGTATGAACCAACCTTGAGTCATTTCGATTTCAAGGGGATGTTCTGTTATTTGGAACTGCGGTCGTTGTCGGAAAGAGGGTGCGATTGTTTTGAAAGCAATCTACAACAAAGGCCGTAGTTCTAATAACCATCCAAATCCCCTTGTAAAGTAAGTATATAACTCGTCACAGTAAGCTAGAAGCTTTAACAACAGTGAGATTGAGAAGAGGGGAGAGATATCTAGTCAACACCAGGGGATTCCCTAAACCTCATATTCTATACCAACCTTGTCCTCCTAAGCCCACTTTCCCACGGTCCAGTTAATAAGAAAGTTGCTTCACAGATTCTGCTGATTGAGTTGAGCTAAACAAAGGGAGTTACAGTTTATCGGTTATGGTTTGGAATTATTATCTACTCTGCCCCGTTGGCACGGGTAATGTTTTCATTCATATTTCAGGACTGAATTTTGTATAAGTCACATACTACCACATATCATGGTAACTATTTAAGGAAACAGTAGGCTAACTATAATGGAAAATTGTGCATTATTTGGTATCAGCCCGGTAACAGTTTTCAGCGAGCCTTAAGTAAGAAACTACGCGCATAAGAGTGGCCTAAAATTAGAAAATACAACAGCATTTTCATCAACTTTCTCTTGTGGTTATTAATTGATTCATGAGTTTATAACTTACATGTTATTTTAATCAAATATTTTGAATATTGTTCTTGACATATCTCAGTGATACGTTTTAGCAACCAAAGCGTCCCAATGGGGTAATATTTTTATATCATAATTCTTAATATAATACTTATTCTAACAATTTTGCATATACTATAGTTTTATATCTTCTATTCCTAACCACAAGTCAGACCTTTATATAATCTCTCAACGTTCGTTTATTAAAATTTCAAATTTTATTTATATTTTAAATAAAAAACTTTATTCCACACTTCATATTCCAATTTGATTAAATTTTGTCAAACAGCAAATCTTTGTCAACTTATTTATCTTCAGAATTTGTTCTGATTCTTTTTATAACTGTCAATTAACTTTGAACTATTATATTCATATTATTTGCATGGAAACAATATTAACATACTCATATTTTTAAAGTCTTATTATTTATCATTGGTTAAAGCATTGGCATAAGAAGCCAATTGTCTCGGGTTCAATTCCATTGTCCCAGTGTAATTTTTAAATTTAAACAACTCTCTTAGAAGCTTTAACTTATAACATTACCCTATTTTGACCAAGCAAGGTTATTTTTGACATACTCAAATATTATTTGAAAGTACTTGATATATTTACGAGTTAAGAAGATTTACATATCAATTTTTAGTAATTAGTAATCTTTTTACGCGATAGATTGAAAATTGTTTCATGACCGACCAGTTGTCGAACACTGGTGTATAGAGGTTGTTCTGTTATACACACTATATTAAAACTAATTTTGTGTTCGTATTAACTGCTAGTAAAAAATATGGTTTAAAAACTAGGTTGAAATAGTGGCATTGCCAAAAAATGTCACAGTACCTGAAAACCTCTAAAGTTATAGTGAATTATTTATATTCTAAAAAATTTAGGTCAAACAAAACACACATTGGGGGTCGCGTGAGCTAACACGTAGTTTAATCTATCTAATGGGCACGGAGAGTCGTCTAAAAAAGTGAAGAAAAAAAAGTTTCACATGCATAGTGTTTAATCTCTCTCTATTTAAAAGCGAAAGCTCTGAATGACTCATTCATTCACTCACTCATCACTAATTCTCACACTTCCCACAAAGCTAGAGGGCTGAAATTTGGCACAGGTGTTCCTTATAGGATAATTAGGAAAAGAAAGGATGTCTCATTTCGATTTTCTATGATTAAGGGTGTGAAATCGGGGTGACTACCCTAACCAACAATATTGCTTTATAAACTCTTTTTAAGTATTTAGAGGGTAATAATCCAATTAGTGTGTTCTAGTAATGCCTTCAAAAAAATATAGCAATTATTTTTAACCCCGTAGGTGCTTCTAAGGGGCGGAATAAATGAATACAGACAATTAATTAAAATATGTAATTACGTTTTAATATGCAACTCCAAGAGACGATCTAAGTCTGTAGTTTATATTTTGCTGAATTTTCTGGTGTTTGTAGTGTCTGTGTGAGTGAGAAGGCCTGGCCCGGGGCGATGTATGGTGGTGGGGGGTGTTGGGACGGGGGGAGACCTGTCCATCCGCGCTCAGCTGATAAACACCTTGGCAGTAGGCAAGGGGGCCTGCCGAAAATAAAACTCCCCTTGAGATACGATCATGGTCACCTCCTAGCGGCGTTTCTCGGATAGCGCCGAGAACCATGCCATTAAGCTCCAAACAAAAATTCTTCATTTTAATCCAAAGATAAATAAATAATAACACAATATCCCGAGTGAAGAACGGGCATTTAGCTAGTTTATTCAATAAAACTACGCGTAATATTGATGTTCACTTGAATAACACCACCACTAAATTATTTAGAGTGAAATTTATTATTAAGAGCAAGGTGAATGTGGTTGTAATTAGATATTTAAGGAATGCATTTGGAAAACTCGTATAGACAGTCAATAATGAATGGGTGCTGAAGGTAGAAACCCAATAGGTCAATGTGAAGAAGCGTCTTACGTTGGTTTGGGCATGTTCAGAGGATGAGTGTGGATCGAGTGACGAAGCAAATATATGATGGTAGACTGTGTGGATCAAAAGGAGAGGGTAAGCCAAGTAAGACGTGGATAAATATTTTAGAGGAATGTGTGAAAAATAGAAACATTAAAAGAGTTTTAAGAATAAAATAACATGTATGACTCGGGTGTACTGATGTTGTTAAAGTGAAGGGAGTATGCAAGGATAGGGAAGTGTGGTAAAGGTTAGTGAGAGTGCTAGATGCACAGGTTATTTCCTATACCGTAAGGGAACGGTGTGATTAGATATGTATGAGTGAGTATATTTTACCAAAGGAGCTAGATAGAGATTTGTCCGAACGGAAGATGATAAAATATCTATTAAGTAAATTCAACCCCTGTGCAACCGTTCACTATTGAGCCCCGGATACCTAAAGCCAAAGTCAGGCAAACTATCTATGTAGCCAACATTCCTAGTATATGTTAGCAAACGTGGCCGTTAAATACTAATAACAAAGCTCCAAATCTACAACACGACCTGCTTGCAAACGGTGGTTTGTCTAATCCCTAATGGGTGTGTAAATACAGTCAACATTATTTCCCCTCTAGTTCACAGCTCCCTTTGAAAAACTTTTTACTTATTCGTGTCAGAAATTATTAAACATTTTTTATTATTATACTTTTGAGTCCTACCCTTTACTATCTGTATTCCTCCATGCACTCATTTTCGTCAAATACCCCTCTTTTTACCCAGCTTATCCCTCAGATGAATCGTTGATGTTTGTCCGTAAAGTCACTTCTTTACCATAGTTTATTTTGTTTTTGTTTTGTATTATTGTCTATCTATTATTCTGCCTGGATTTACGTTTTATCGTCAGAGTTGGCAGCCCTGGCCACAAACACGCTATCATCCGACACTTAGCTCAGCTAAAAGTGTGCTTTCTTTATTAAATGGTCCCAGGTTCGATAACACGCATAGGTAAAAATCTTTACATAGATTAAATACGGGATAAAACTATCATAGTGATTAATTATTGGATGCGAGACTGAGTGTGACGTATGAGACGTGTACTGATATATTCAGGTGATTCAGAAAGTTAACTTTAAATATCAATAATAATAACTCACACCCTAACTTGAGCTAAGGGTTTTACGTATATGAAACTATAATTAGTAGCTATTACTTTCCTCTTTCTTTGTTATTAATTAAAGTTGAAGTGGAGGTGAGGGGATTGGCACACACTGTCGACCACATGGCATAAGGCATCAGGCTCACTCTATTCTTAAGTTCCAGTTATGGAAATTCAAGGCTTGAATGTTAGCTGAACACACTTGGAGATGATATTTCTATCTCCTTTCCACACTAGTATGGGTGCACGCCCTCTCAAACTACCCCTCTTGTTCATATTTATTAGCTTAACCCATTAGTTAGTGCTCATTTTAAAACGCATAAACTAAAAAGTAATGAAGAAACCCCAGCCCTATCTCAGGGGTGTTGTATTCAAAGTAAAATAAACTTAACACTTAAAATGTTCAAATAAACCAGAACATCTGACCCGGTGATTGTACAAGTTTGTAGACTGTAACAGGATGAGTTTGATGGTGTTCTGTAAGAGGGTTGGATGGGGACTGTTTTGGAAAATCTCTTTAAAGGTGCGTTGATACTATACAAATGTATTGAACGAGTCAACTCACAGAGTTGCGTGCGCAGAATTCTCATGTTATCACTGTGTGAACACGCAAAACTAATAAGTATAGTTACTAGTCAGCTAGAATCGTCCGGTTAACTTTCCAACATTCATGAGTGTAGATATTAATTAAATATTGTCAGAAATAAATAAATAATATTTAGCACCGCGTCTTACTACCCGTTTGGGTTATACGCTTTAAGTACTAATTTCTCTAATGGATTAGGACTTGGGAAAATTGAATTAGAGGAAGTGAACCCACATTTGCGTGGAGGGAGAGTGGAAAACCATTTAGGAAACTCTCCCCCCCCCCCCNGAAAAACCACCCCCAGTTCACTCGACCGAGATTCGAACCTCGATTTCCCCGTCCTCAGTGGTCGAGCTTCAACACGACAAGCGCGTTAGCCAACTACGCCACCGAGGCGGGTGTTATAAATAAAAAACGGAAAAGGAGTTGAACAAGTTGGTTAAATTATTTAAATAATATATGGATTTTTGGCCAAGTTGATTATGAGAATTTAAATGTGTGGACAATGTTTACCTTCAAATATTTCAATGTATGAATATTCCTGGTTTTGGTAACAAGGAACTAAAATAAAAATAATTTTTAAAAAAATACGAAGGGCGCTTAATATCAAGAAGATTTTTAAAAAAAATGTAAAATTGTTTGATGAAAAGCGTAAGTCATGTTTGCCAAGGTTTATATTGCTGATCGGTTATCAAGAAGTGTAATTTATTTCTCTTTCTTTTGTGCCCGTGCGGACCACCCGATTTTTTAATTACACTAAGTGGCTAGCGACGAGAAAGTTATGAAAATAGGAAGTGTACCCAAATTTAAGCTAAGGAAGATTAAGAGACCATATAGAAAAAAAAACTCAGTAAAACCATCGTTGATTTAAACCCTGACCTTCCTGTCAACTGAAATCCAGTGTATTGCAAGAATAGCGTCTTACTTTATGAGACCAATGATTCGGGAAGGTGTTTAGTAACTTCAGCTACAATAACTACACAAGAAAAACAATATCTGTCCTTTTTATTCCTACTTAAAATATACGAGTGAAATAACTGTGTCAACAGAACTCGTATTCGAGTCCACCATTCCCAAAGCCTCAGAGGAAAAACGTTCCAACTCACACAGAGGTAGTACCATAACCATGAACAATTCTGAAATCTTCCAAGACAATTCTTTGAGGGACGTAACTGTTTTTAAGTTTTCTTTGTCTTATACTTACCTACTCTTTGTCATCGGGAACTCGAAAGTTCATTGCCGCACTTACAAAATTAAGCCACTTCTGAACTAGTTATATCCAATCCACCTCATTACACCCTATCTCTTTCAGGTGCATTATAATGTTACCCTCACATCTATGTCTAGGTTTCCCAATGGTCCTTCCCATTGGGTTTTCCATTCAATACCCTGAACACAGTTTTGATTCTCTCTTTGTCTTACTACCCATCTGAAATATCCACATATTGAATCTAATGGAGTAAGAATAAGGATGTTAGAATTCACAGGGTATGTTTCACATTTTTTTGAAGGGAGGATATAGGAAGGTTTTTAGGGAAATAACACCTTCGTACATATGACTGGAATTTGATCCCTGAACTTTTCATATTCAAATATATAAAAAAATTAGTGAACATAAAAACAAATCCAAGTTTTATATACCTACTTAGGTGCGATAATGTGTAAATTACATTTAATTTCGTCTTAGATTTTTAAAATTTTTTCCTCACTTTAAGAAGTACGTCATACTTGATTAAGTTTATTAGACACAATCGAGGTTTTCTGTTTGTCAACTAACAATTAGTTATGTATAAACTAATAAAATAAAATTTTATTTTATAACCATAGTGGATACATTTTTACAATAACCTAAAATATTATTATATTTATGCAAATCAATATTTTGCCTTATGTAAAACCACCTTCAATACAATCTGCTGGGATTCAAATAACTGATCTACCCATCTGAGGTAAGCCAGACTAGATGAGCTTGATATTTAATTCACGTGCGAACCCGTGTCTTAATTTGTGTGCTCCCCCTTGTTGGCAATTAATAATTGTAGGTCTTAGTAAGTACTTTAAACAAACACAAAATTGCAAGACCGAGATAATTTAAAAAATAGGTGGAAAAGGAATAATACAATTCTATTGTGTGTAATAAAATAAATTAATCATTTAACTATTTCCATCTCTACGCACAGAGAGCTTGGACAAAAACCTCATAAGTAGGCACCTTTCCCCTCTCTCCCCCAAACCTATATTTTATCTCGACGTGTAATTAATAGCCTATCAAAATGATTCAGTCGACAGATAGATAAACGCTGTTTGGAATGGAATGTAATAAACATGTCATATTTGTAAAAATTCTAATCTTGATTCATTTGTGGTTTGTTTGATCTCGTATAAAATGGATTTGTGGCTCGATTTGGATGCATTGCACAAAACAAAAGCAGGTGAAACAAATGTGCTAGTTTCAATGTAATGGGCTTTTCACACTTCTAAATTTAAAAAAGAGGTTTAACCTATTTATATATTCAAAAGAGCGGTAAGTATACTTTTAAAAACTGTAAGCGTGCGCGAGTTGTAAGGATGGCTGACCACCGATTTAAAGGATATTTTGCTGTAAATCTTTAAGAGAAAATATAAAAAGAGACTGTACATTTTTTAAAATTGTAATTTTAGTAAACTACACTTAGATAAGTCTTACTCATAAAAACAAACACATTTTGTTAATCACAATAATCACTCTTTATATTTAAATTTTAAACCAAACTGTCCAAATATCTTTAGCAGAACTCACATTTTCAAATATAAATTATTTCTAAACTACCACAAAATTAATTGTTATTTGTGAAAACAAAAACGTATTTCCACTTATATTGAAAAACAATTCCCATATAGATTTTAATATTCAAGGTCATTTTCCAAAACATTTGAATTATCTATATTTTGTTTTAATCAAACTACCCTTAAAGTAATTTACTGAAGATAAATAAAGATATACTATTATCGATATATAAAATAGTATATCGATATCACTTTTTAAAATAATCAAATAAAAAATTCATCAATAAACTAACCATAGCCAAATTTCCCCCCCAAAACAAGTAGACAGCTTTATTTGTAATTTACATCTCATAAACACTTACCAGGTATAAATTTTAAGCAAAATCACTATAGCCGTTTTCAAAATAATTTGAATTTTCAAAAATAGCTCTTCAGTAAACGACCCTTTATCAATTTTTTAACCAAAACCAAGTATCCCGAGTTATTTTCCATTTCAAATACTCCCAAGATACCTATTTGGAATCAAATTGTTAAAGCCGTTTTGTATAATATTTCAGGTTTTTGAAAAACCAGTCATTAGTAAAAATTTGAGTATAGTTGACCTACTAACTACCGTTCTCATACTTACCCCATTAAAGTAATTTTAATTAATACATCCCGAACGTTTAGTAGCCCGTGGTGGGAAGAATACATGCATTGAAAATGTCAAGCTTTAGCTTAAAACGGCTCCTGATTTTTTGTTGTTGCCAATTTCGACTTTTATTTTGAATTATATTAGTGCAAAAATAAACCAAACTACCAAATTTCTAAAACGGTGACGATGATAAATACAAGGTGGGATCGAAACAATTAGAAGATTAGTTACTTGAAAATTAACACTTTAATGGAAAAGGAATGTGGTCTAGTGATCAGAGCTTCTGACCACTTGTTCAGATGTCCGGGTTCAGTCTCCGGTGCTCTCAGATTTTTCTGCGAGACAGTAGATCTGGAACGGAGTCAGACTAAGCCTCATGAGGACAAATGAGGAGATAATTGAATGGAGTCACAACTCCGGTCCAGAAAACTGTGAATAAATGACGTGGGGTTCGTTGTACTGACCGAATGACACTTTGAATCCTCCAAAGTTGGCATTATTTCGCTAACAGGTGGTGGCTGCTCAGTCAAGTATAGCTCGATTGTGGGCTGATGCCATGGAGGGAAAATCAAGTTATTTGGTAAACAATTGTTTCAAGAACTCTTTCACAGACTCATATTGAATAGTTTATTTTATTTTGCTTAAAGCTAAGGAAAGTGGTGATAGCTTTGACTCGGTAGTTTTAGATACTTTTGAAAATAATCTATGCCAATATATATTCCTATTAGTGAATTCTTCCCAGAGGGCCATGGAGCTACAGGTATTACCCTCCGCGACTCCAGTCTAGAGCGCCAAAGCAATTGTATAGGTGGTCGAGTGAAGAAGTCATAAATATAGTATAAATACAACTTACTGGCATATGAATAATTTAAATAAAATAGCAGCGCCAGTTTATATGAAATATGTATGTTTAAATTCTTATATCAGGCCAGTGGGATCACAAAATGATAATGCATCTTAAATTGTAGGTGAAGTTGGTTGGTTTCTGCCCCAAGGGCCCGGATGTCGAGAGATTGACTGACGGAGGCCGGGCACGGGCTGTAGTAGCGTGCTGGAACGAACGTACGTACATTAAACTTTGCGAAGATGTCCCAGCCAAGCTTTGACCCAAACACCCAAGTTGCTCCTTCCTGGCTTCATCCATATTTAATCTAGAGAAGAGACCTCCCGAACTCTACTTTGGGGCCAGGTAGGAGGCGAGGAATTAATATTTGATAAGTAAAACGCTATGGGCGTTTGAAATGGCACGATAAACTATAGAATACACTTTGGACACAAAGAAAAAGAATGACAAAAAGGCAGGAGATGCGTGTCGTGAAAATTCTTTGAAACATAAAATATCAAGTAAAATATTCATAAAACATCAAATAAAAAACTTACAGAAACGCCATATTTGAAGTAATAACATGCGAATGACCTTTTTTTATATACTTAAATTCAACCCTTATCGGTGAGCACCATGGGGACTAAATTCCCGGTTCATCTAGTTTGGTTTGCCGTTGATGGGAGGATCAGGGTTTGCATCATTGTTAGGTGTACTGAGAGAGTATTTTTTCTTAAGCGATTTACCACTTCGTCTTTACGCAAATACGGGTATATATCCTTTGAATTATACCTGCCTCATCCCTAAATAATAAAAGTAAAAACATATGTAGCTTGGATGGCTGATAATTAATCTGTGATGGCTTATTTTTATTAGATACTAGCAGAAGTACTCGGATTGTGTGGCTACCCGGGGGAACACTTTTCTTTGCTCCAAGCAGACAGAAAAAATTACTTTTAATTTTTATTTATTATGACCTATTTTTAAATTAATTTAAAATGGATTAAATCCAAATTTTAAAATGAAGGCTTTGAGGTATACATATTCTTGCACAGGGGCTACTAATATCCCTCTGCGTTAGGTAATAATACACACACAAACACTTCATTTTATTAATACTAAAGAAAATGGATCGAATCTTAAAGTTATCCAATTGATTTCTAGATTACGAATCGTAAACTTTCTTTTAAATCTCTTAACCAAATTCCAATTCTCAATTCTTTTTTTAAAAAAGGTACTATTTTAGTTAAAGTAAAAATATTTAAAATTGACCATAAAATAAAAATTGTTTAATATTTTGATTGGTGACCTGGCGGTCTAGGGGTAAGGTGTCAGATTTCTGTGCTGGGGTCCGGGGTTCAATCCTTGGTCCCGGCACAGATTTATCTGATTACCAAACCCTTCCTTCATCTCTGACAAGACATCTTGTTAATGTGGGGAATTCCAGGCCTCCACCGTGGTTCGGATTCCACGTTAAACTGTAGGTCCTTCATTTCATCTCAAAATCACCCTACCATTACACATTAGTGTAAGTGCGTATAATCCGAACGGGTAGTAAGACACGGTGCTAATAATAATATTTGGTTTCAATGACAAACGCCAATTTGATGGATTAAATTGCCAACCTATCATATTTATTAAATACGGTTATAGCTTTATCTAAATATTATAGTCTTAAAATTAAAAACAGAAACATAGCCACGGTAATCGAACCTAGGACCTTTTTTTTAGTACCCCAATGCTCTATCCCGTGTCCAGGTTTCACTAAATAATAAAATACCAATTTGTTTGATTGTCATTTAAACTATATAGGTGACCTGGTGGTCTAGGGGTAAGGTATCAGACTTCTATGTTGGCGGCCGGGGTTCAATCCTCGGTCCCGGCAAAGATTTATCTGATTTCCAAACCCTTCCTTCACCTCTGACAAGACATCTTGTGAATGTGGGGAATGCCAGGCCTCCACCGTGGTTCGGATTCCATGTTAAACTGTAGGGCCTCCATTTCATCTCACAATCACCCTACCATTACACATTAGCGTAAGTGCGTAAACCCGAACGGGTAGTAAGACGCGGTGCTAATAATAATAATTTAAACTATATTACGTCATAAACAACAAAGAAGACACATTTTAAATAACATTTTGTGCTTTTTTGTATTTTTTTTACCCTCCCAACTAGACAAGCTTATATAATTATTTTACCGATTGCTTAAAATGTGTACAGTACATCAAATCAAGTTCTTAATAATTTATTGAGATTCTTCTTTAAGATTTTGCGAATCTAGAATTTCTCGAATACCATATAATTCGAGGAATGGAGGATTTGATTATACGATCCTTATTATATATATCTTTGTTTTATATATATATTATATCTTTAATATATATCTTTGTTATATATATTATATATATATCTTTAATATATATAATAAAGATCGTATAATCAAATACTCCATTCCTCGAATTCTACTTATGAATATAAGTAATAAGCTGAATAATATGTTCATACAAAAGTTTGGTAGTAATAAGCATATAATTATAATTAACGTTATTATAATTTTGTGCTACTTGCAACGAAGAACACGTGGGCTAAGGTGTCAACATCGTTTGGTTTGGTGTGGTTTGCTGACAAAGGGAAAGCCGAGATTCAATTCTCCTGTAGGTTTATTGAGGCTGTTTTTTCTAAAATGGTTTTTCATTTTCCGCTAGGCAAATGAAAATACATTTACTCTAAATTCAACTTTAGTCATCTCTGTTTTATTAAGTGTATACACAGGGATATCCCAAATGAATAGTAATAAGGGTTGTGCGATCAAAACATGTTTCGGAAGCCATATACTAGTATTTTTGGTATATTTGTTTTAACCTGTTTTACTTGAGTTGTAGATTAGTGGAACGTAAACAAATGTCAATGAATCTTGCATTGTATACTTCGCAGGATACCATTTCTTCCGATTCACATATAGCTGTGCTATCTGATAACTCTCGATACATTTGTTCGATCAACGTTTTTCACACATCCATCACAGACTCAGCCTTAAAAACTATGCGTGAAAAATGACCCTGAGGATGAGATGAATTCTGGATTGCTCGGTGATAGAGCATTTGCACGCTAAGTCTGAGGTCGTGGGTTAAATTCTCGTTTCCAGGTTTCATTTTTCAACTCATTTTAATTAGTTGTAAACAAAAGGCGAATTATCCTGACCATGTGTCCACCTTAGTTTAGTTTTAGTGAGACTCTTACTATTAATTTGCAGACATGTTATTTGATTACCATTAAAGCAAACCATATTTCATGGAATGAAGTGAGAATTTCACTTCGATGCAATCAGAAACGACCAAGCCTTTAAAGTAAACATTTATTCCTGTTTTGGGCCGTCTCCCTGAGCCTCAGTTGGAATAAGGAGATGAGTTGAAGAGGGTGAATTATGGTTCGGAGTTCACTCCCTCTTGTCGTCGTATAATGGACGCCCTTGAGACTGAATAGGAGGAGGAGAGCCCTCTGCCAAAATTGGATTTACCCTCTAGCCCTCCCTGTATCTCTCTCTCTCCCCCACAAGAGTCGGAGGGAGGGGGACAAGAGCTGGGATTGAGTTGGATTGTAAGGTTGGTAGCTCTGAAGTACTGTCAAATAGTTGGAACATTTTTTTTGAAGAAAGAGAGAGAGAGAGAGAGAGAGAGATAAAAAAACATTAAATGAAATACCCGCGTAATATGACGAAACTTCTCCTGGATCAAGTGAAAAGGTGTAGGATGACATAAGTTTGTCATCTCTTCTACTTTTGTTAAATTGTGGGAGAAGAAGTGCAGAAGGGAAAGAGGGGGTAGTGTAACTAACTATGCCAGCAAACTCGATGATAGGGTGTCAAATTCATTGATGGACGGGAAAATAACTGTTAGCTTGAGCATAGTGCTGCATCTATGCCTTATAGACACGGGCGAAGTTGTCACACTTAATTCAGTATCAATTTTACTGAAACAAATATAGCATCCATCAAAGAATAATAAGTGAGTAGGATACTGCGAAATACAATACATGCATTCACTTGGGCAGTTTTTTTCCTCCGTTGTTCTAGGAAAATGTAATGTTTACAAACAAATTAAAATTTAAGTAAGAACATTGTTTTTTATATTCATAGATAAACAATTAATTTATAATTTGAAACAATCTAGCATATTTGATCAATGATTAATATATTTATAAAATACAGGAAGTTAAAACCTCTTTCTTCCAACTTTTTTTCTTCAAAAAATAGATATATAGTTTTACTTTTACTTTTTCTTTTTAGCACCACTCTTACTATCTGTTCATGTTATACGCCTGTGTACTAATGAGGAAGGGACGAAGAAGACCAAATTACGAATAAGTGTTAACTATTGCTAATGGTTTTGACAGTAGTTATCAATTTAGTTGGGTGCTCACACAGTAATAGTTGACTTTTACTAGTCAAAAACAAAGGTGACTTTTTTAGATTTTAGAGTAGTGTTAGTAGAGATTTACTTTCCAGCACTTGCTCTACATTGAAGCTACACTCAAGTTAGAACGTCATTCCTTTGTTAAATGACTGCGAACTTCTTTTAATAAGCAGTTTTCTCAATTTAAACCAACACAAAAACTATACTATTACTATACTATAAAAAAACTCAACCTCATTCTTACACACCACCCTTAATAATTTTATTGCTTGGCTGTCACCATGAGTATTTTAATTTTTAATAAAAATTTGAGTAAAAATAATCATATAATTTTTGGGAGCTCCAGATAACCAATATGAATCCTTTGAAGCATCCCTTCTCCTCCTTACTATCGAAAGAAACGTTGTTAAGATCCAGACAGCGATTGTTTCCCGCTAACGTCAGCTTCCTCCAAGAGGCTAGCATCCTAATTAACTTACCGAGACGCCAGCAGATTAATAAGTACGTGACTCTTCTTTCCGCTACTCAGTCATCCCTCGGACGTCAAGGGCGCCACGACGCCTCTGATAATTATGTCAACAACGTTAAACAAGGGAGAAAACCACCCCCTCTCCCTTTGTCATATATAAGGGTGCCTTGACTTTGATTATGTTTTTCTCTTACCAGAGTTTACCACCCATCATGATATGCGCCATTATTTACGCTAATGACGTAGGTATAAGAAAGGTATAATTTAAAGTAAAATTCCCTCTAAGCTATACCTTAAATTCTTATACACGTAAATGCTGGTGTACCAGTATTTACGTTGAGGTAGAGTTAGAAGCTATGTGGGAAACACTGGCCTAAGTACATCTGGCTAGAATATCAACCCCAAACCCCCCTCTCCGGAAAACAATAACAATAATAATAATAATATTTAGCACCACGTCTTACTACCCGTTCGGGTTATACGCTTTAAGTACTAATTACTCTAATGGCAGTTCACCCGACCGAGATTCGAACCTCGATCCCCCCGTCCTCAGCAGTCGGGCTCAACACGACAAGCGCGTTAGCCAACTACGCCACCGAGGCGGGTGAAAACAAGAATAGATGATCTTTAACATATATAACGGTAAGCTGTGTTCGAAAGCAATGCTGTCAACATATATAACGTCAAGTTTATCTCTAAATCAATGTTTCCAACGTTTATAAGATCACGTTTTATTCAAAATCAATGTTGGCGATAAGTTCAAACTTTGTTTTAAACCAATGTAATCAACATTTATAAGCCATAGCTTTGTTTTAAATCAATATTGCCAACATCCATCAGAGAGACGATCTCGTCTACCACTTAGTTAGTGGACAAGCTTGGTAGACGTGACCTGACTTAACAGACTTAGTTCCCGGGTGATTGTTGTTTTGTTTACCATAACTAATTGACATTATGAGCGAATGCATCCAAATTCAATACTATACTTAGATGTAATCGAACCCGTACGTGATCTACTCAAATTGTAATTACTCATGCAAATGTTTGCGAAATACATGAAGATGTGCCATTGTAAAACTTAATATAAACTATTTATTCATAACTAACTCTACTATAACATAAATTTTGATTTATATTGTAAACTTCGCTTAAAAATTTAAACTAGCAAGCTTAACTTGCATGGTTATATTATGGTGCAGTTTATACGATAGGGTCATAGTGTCATAAGTCAAGGTAAGACTGTTACATTTCCGGTTAAACAGAGTGTACATAAGTAATGCTCGTTATTTTATGAGCTATTATTTTCAGGCCCTAAAGACCTCATTGTCCCGACGGACCTATAAACACATATGATGATGATGATGATAATAATAATAGCTATTATTTATGTGTCATCTTTATATGTTATCAGAGTTAACGAAGTATCTTTTGGTGACCTGGCGGTCTAGGGGTAAGGTGTCAGACTTCTGTGCTGGCGGCCGGGGTTCAATCCTTGGTCCCGGCAAAGATTTATTTGATTACCAAACCCTTCCTTCACCTCTGACAAGACATCTTGTGAATGTGAGGAATGCCAGGCCTCCACCGTGGTTCGGATCCCACGTTAAACTGTAGGTCCTCCAGTTCATCTCACAATCACCCTACCATTACATATTAGCGTAAGTGCGTATAACCCAAACGGGTAGTAAGACGCGGTGCTAATAATAATAATAATAATAATAATAATAAAAAGTATATTTTTTCTTCTAAGTGTAATCCCTAGGAGTGGCACCCATAAAATACAACTCAAACACCACACTCACCAGTTTTACTATATAATATGTTATAATATGTTCTATATAGGTAGTTTTAAGATTCATCACCTTTTGCTTGGTTTTACTCTAATTTTATTATTATGTAAATATACACATATATATCTATTTATATATATGTATATATACATAATACATATGTAATGTATATATAAAATATACATATATGTTTATGTATATATATATTTACATATATATAAAATACATACATATACTTATATATTATGTATGTATATATAATATATACATATATTATTATATATACACATATATGTATAAAGTCTGTTAATCGTAGGAATGGTTTTCTAAAAGTCCTTTTTCCCTACCAAAAATCTATTATATAGTAGGATGTTGGTAGGAAAAAAGATCTTCCAGAGAATAATTCCTACCGTGAATGGAGGAGTATACATAAAGTATATATAAATAGATGCATATGTATATGCATACATATGTGTGTGGATAGGAATGTCAGTTATGCCGTCTGCTCTCTATACCACTGGAGTTCAGTAACAGTTATATAATTATACCTTTTTTTTTTACTTTTGTAACATAAAAAAGGTTATACAAACGTTTTTTTCTTATAAAGGTTACAGTATTGATGTTGAATGTCGAAATTTGGCATCCATTCCTACCGAAGCTGCTAAGAAACTAAAGGTTTAATTACTAAAACTGGTGGGCTATACATGTGCGCATGAGCCAAGGAAAGGGGAAAGGAGGGTTGAGGGGAATACATGTTCTTCAATAATAATAGGTACATTACTAAGTGAGCAGCAGCACTCGGTATTAATTAGTTCCCGTATCAACTACAACCCCCACCCCCCGCTTTCAAGAGGATCAGTGAAGTCAAAGTGTTTAAGAGGGGAGGGAAGGAATAGAGAAAAGGTCTACACCCACTACATATGTCAGGAGAAGAGATTTAATGTCAGGATCTAACAGGAGGTTCTTAAGCTTTTCAATAAGGTTCAGCATGATGTAAAATTTTATCAGAGGCATTTTACACATCTTAAATATAATTGAGGTGGGGTCATGGGTTATAATTTAAGAATAAATGTACCCATATTTAAGTGAAGATGGAGGGTGGAAAATATTATTATTATTTTTATTAGCACCGCGTCTTACTACCCGTTTGGGTTATACGCACTTACGCTAATGTGTAATGGTAGGGTGATTGTGAGATGAAAATGGAAAACCTACAGTTTAACGTGGAATCCGAACCACGGTGGAGGCCTGGCATTCCCCACATTCACAAGATGTCTTGTAAGAGGTGAAGGAAGGGTTTGGTAATCAGATAAATCTGTGCCGGGACCGAGGATTGAACCCCGGCCGCCAGCATAGAAGTCTGACACCTTACCCCTAGACTGCCAGGTCACCCAATAATTTTATTAAAAATATCCTAATCACACGCACTCGGGATTTTATCTCAGACCTCCCCATTACCATCAAACCAGACTCGATGAGCCTGCAATTCAGTTCACGTATCCACTAATGTGAGCTTTTTCCTGTGCTCCCCATCTCAGTACTGGTCCATGATATCCGGATATTTACACTAAAGCTGTAGGGATGAGGCATATACAGGATGTTCGGAAACTCAACACTCAAACTGCCCATATAGTTTGTTTGAACCAAAATTAATACAAAATCCTTATACACGTACATCCGGAAAACTATGCTAATACCAATAAATTGTTTTCAAATTTTCGGCGTACAGCACTGGGGGAGAAAGTCTGTGCAAGCATGCGTGTACAACAGGTTGCATAGGAGCTAGGTTTGTGGCACTACACACATTTTGGAGCGTGGCAGCAGAACATACCACAATTAATATAATATACAACACACCGGTCCAGCTAGAAATGAAAATACGTTCTGAGGGTCATCATTAACACGGTCATACATAACAGAAAGTGCTTGCCATTATTAAATGTTCAGTGCCACACGCCTAACTCCTATGCAACCTGTTGTACACGCATGATTGCACAGCTTTGCTGTACCGGCACTGTACGCCAAAACATTTAGCTCAATTTAATGGTATTAGTAAAGTTTTCCGGATGTAAGTGTATAGGGATTATGTATTACTTTTGGTTCAAACAAGCTGTGAGTGCAGTTTGGGGTATGAGTTTCCAAACAACCTGTATAAATGAAAGAAAGTGTACCCATATAAATTGGGTGGGTTACTAGGGGGGGTGAGAGTATTTGGGAGAAGTCACCCCTAGGACACCCTTACACAATTCGAATCTCAATCTCACCACGAACGGAGAATAATACTAGATGAACATGACATTTAGTCCACTTACTCATAAATGAGGGTCTTGCTATGATTCATTTTAGGCTTTTCAATTATAAAAGTAGAGTTATCTGAATTATTAAATAACGCACTTGACCCAAAACATGTTTTCTGCCCCTTCATAGTGCTTCACTACAAACGTAAATCAAGCATAGGTTGTATTACCTGCTCAAAAAACCATTTAAATTACACCATTAAGATGTACAAACAAACCCACATCATATTTCTCTGTTCGTAAGTGCCAAGTTGAGATTAGAGTTGGCAAATACTTGTCATCAAATGATGGCTATTGTGATTGCTTGGTAAAATCCTCGGGATAAATACGTCAAGCAAGACTTTACAACCAGTACTGTCCTTTGTCGGGTCACACACTTGACCATTTTAGATGTAGCAAAAAGTGAGAGGTCAATTCAACACGTAAAGAATGATGGATGGACGGTAAGTGGGAGAAAATTTGTGGTTTTGTTTTTTTAGCCATTTCTAAGTAATCGTTCAGGTTATACGGTAAAGCGAGTAAGGTAAAGTTTCTGAGGAAGTTTAACCATACTTGAGTGGTGGGATAGTTGGAAAATCACTTATGAAAAAATACCTTCATTGATCTAAATCATTTCGAGATTATAGCACCAATCTCATCGTCATTCAGTCCAAAATGAAAGTGAGTCATTATACAATATGACTTATGAGTATATAGGAAGAAAGGTATACTATAGATAGACTATAGCAATAGCCTAATAGGTGTATGGTAGACTCTATTATTGACAAGATGTTTTTCCCATCTTAGAAACGTATGTGAGATTTCTTTTCTCTGCCAATTCTGCCTTTTAAAAAATAAAAACTGTATGATATAAGCCTGAGCTATGATTTAAACTAAGTCCATCAACCTTTCTTATAAAAAGAGGAAGATTAATTATCTAATATAATGTAAGCTATACAATCTAAGCAAGTAAACATAGTTGAAACCAAATTGTTACAAAACAAGATTTTATTTGAGGAGTATCTGGTTTAAATTTTACATTTTACTTTTGTAAATCACTAAGGCCATATGTAGGCCTATTGTTATTAAAATTACATATTATAAAACACATTATCTATTGTGTTATAATATCATTTATAAAACCTGACCCGTGATATAGTGGTCAGTGCACCTAATTACGAACTTAGTGGTCCCGGTTTCGTATCCCGACTAGTATCATGGCTTTATTCCAACGGTCACCAAAGTTAGGTTAGTTAGGTTAGACATCGATATTGGCTCCTCACCTTCATATTCACTATCATTATATCATCTCATAGCGGGTTCGACTTGTAGACAACCTCCCAGTTATGCCCTAGGTAACATTCTGTGACACCACAGCTACTAAAAGTCTACACACTGGCGACCGAACTATAACTCTCGTCTTATTAATTAATTATGTACTTATAAAACTCACCTAAATTACTACAATATTATATAATAATAGTTATATGAAGCTAATAACATGGTTTAAATCCTAATTTTAAAAATTATCACTTGTAAATATGTATACATGTGATTATAGTTTATGCATGTAACGATTACAAAAATTCAACTCTAAATAATGTATTTATTACAAATTAGATTTATATTACTGGAATTCTAATATAACTCAATATTATAATATTCAAACTTGATTTTATTTTGACTCATGGTGAAAAATGTGCACGTGCACCCCTTTAATTTTAATAATGGTTATTTGATTCTCCAATAAATACCATATTTCTTTTATCAAGGTTTGTGGAATAAATCAAGAGGTGGCAAATATTCAATAGAAGTTAACTATCGGTGTATTTAATGCTTGACTGGCTTTTAGACGCTCCAACAATTTCAACAATATATTTTCATATAAAATAATACCGACATTGGGATATTTTGTTGAAAACATGTGCTGAGAGAGAAATTGCAGCATTGCGTGTGTGAGGGTATTGAGGTGTGATCACGTGTTTTTTATTATTATATGTCTAGGTGTGCCAGTGGTGATCGAGGAAAGGTGAAGCAAAAAGTATTCAGGTCAAGAGGTCAAGCTTATTTCCTTGGAAAAAAGAACAACAGTTTTTTTTGCCCAAAGTAATGAAACTTTCAAACATTTTTTGTATACTTTTTATAATCTAGTACCTATGGTTTTACGTTGATCAAAATTTCGGGGTACTGAGGGTAATTTTTACTGAATGGTTTCCCACTCTCCCTACAAAGAATTGCCGGAACATTTCCTCTTAATTTTATATTGATCTTTACTACCCCGTATAGCCTGGATGGTTAATTTAGATGTAGTGCACATGAATACATTTTTTTAAATCAGCTGACAGCTCTAAAATTGTATAATAGGCAGCCCTAATTTCTCAATTGATTAATTTATCAGGCTCGTTACCAACTTATCTCAGGTATCAAACATTATTGGCTAGTTTCCATACTATACCATCTACAATACTTTGGTAAAAGTAGCGCTTAATATTCTTGTTGTTACGTTTCAAGATTAAAAAAATAGGAAACCATGAAAATGCACGGAAGATTTTGCACGCAAACACTAACTTGCACACCTATCGACCAATTTTTCCTAAAAATATAGCGAGCAGAGTGACTGCCATTTTGATAAAATTTCAATGAATAAGAAATCATTAACAAGAAATTTTGAATATAATTTGTTCTTTGTCTTCTTTTGTTCTCTTTCCTTTCTGTACCCATGAACCTCCACAAACAAGTATCCTCACTAATCCGTACGTCTGTTGTCATTCTGTTCGCTTCAGTCCTTCACTTTCAACACCAATCCACTATAATCCTCTTGGCCACAACATACTCTTCTAGAGTAATCTCATTTTAAGATCGGTAGCACGGTTTTATAAACTTGCGGTTACAAAAACGACCCAAACACCCCCACAAAAACCACTCATCCTACCTCATTCTCTGCCATTTGCGAGATGTACACTCAGGAGAGTGTCGAGGGAACTATTTTATGTAAATAGGATTTGTAGCGAAACATTAATGACTGTTCTATAATAAACAACACCGGTGGGCATGCAGATTAAGGCCTAAGTCTCATCTTGTTAGGTTTTATAGTAATGAAGAGGTCAGAGTTTACATCCTGGCTCACCTGCATTTGTAGACATGTGGGCTAAGACATCAACCTCGTCTGGTCTGGTTTTACCAATGACAAGTTCGAATTTTGGCCATGCGTAATGAAGGTTTTTTCTTTAAATAGATTCCCACCCTTCCTTCAAGAAGATGCGGATACATTTCCTATAAATTGCACCTTTCTCAACTCTAGGGTAATTAAATGCAACCCAGTTTGGTGGCCACATGGTTTAAGGAGTTACTTTCGCAATAGATTAGACTGTCAAAGATGGAAAAATCGGGGTGTTGGGTGTATTAAGGGCAGTTTTATTTTCCACTCTCCCTCCAGAAAAATGCGGATACGTTTTCTCTAAATTCAACCGTCCTAATCCCTAACACATTAGAGTAATTAATACAAAGGCAAATGATCATTAAGACGCGCTGCTATAAAAATATATGTAAATAACCGGTACGTAAGAGGCGTTGAACACGTGAAAGTTGTTCAAAGAAAACTCAAAATATAGTTTCTATTTCAAGAGTTCACGTTCAGAAGACTTCAATTTCCACTCAATGACTTGTACACTCCATTCACCCTGAGAGATAGCAGTGTTTCCTTAACGAATTACACTATGGCCCTATTATATAAGCTACTCTAAAGTGGAAACTTGCAAGTTAAGCTTGCTACCTTTAAGACTAAACAAGATGTACATTACGAGGTTACAGATTTAAATATTAAATGATTTATAATATCCTTTATAACTAGGATAGATAAAATATATTAAAAATCAATATAAGTTTGCATAGCTGAATGTTTAAGTTAGAAGAGTCGAAATATTGGTGGCAGCCAAACCATTAATATTTCTGCATTATTTGATAAATTGATGTATTTGGCTATGAAATTTTACAAAATTAATATTTAAAGCGTGAAATATTTATATTCTGTACATTGAGTAAAGAGAAAACGTAATCAAAATGTGTTTCTTATTTTCAAATTATTCCAGTGTGCACGTAAATAATATTTTAACATGGATGAATCAGTTTGTTTATAGTGTAAACATATTGAAGTAATTAAATAGAGCTAGCCAATGTTCATTAAGATTCAGACCAATTTTCATGCAGCTTGAATTCTGAATAAAATTATATACTATTTCTAAGTAATTATTAGTACTTAGAGGTTTGAAGTTTTGTTTTTACTATACAATTGATGTTATTTCCAAATTTATAATTTCCTTTATTCTAAATAAATAATTTTATTTTGCTTATAAATGCAAATTTTGGAATTTTTTCAGGCTTAAGACAAATTTAATCTATTTTTGGAGTATACAGCTGCAATTTTAGTAATTTGTACAAAGGAATGGCTGTTTTAAATTTTTCATAAATTAAATTCAATGCTAAACTAAAATCAGTTTGATAGAAAGCTTATTGCAAAAATATCTGCATACACACTATAAATAATCATATATTAATTTAGAAATTTATTTCTGTTTATATTTTAATATTGTGAATTCGAAAATTGGTGTATAGACATCCGTATTAAGTTATTTCCCTTACATCTAAATAAACATAAACAATTTGACAAAATACTAAGAATTTAATTTAAGTGATTAGTAGTCTAGGTATGTATGGATGCTTTGACAAAGTTTTTGATGCCATAAAAAGGGTTGGAAGTCTAAAAAATGTATTTAGCTATGAATCTGTACAAAAATTACAAAATATCTTAATTATCATTGGGGTTTACTACAAATCCTTTGATTAAAACAAGCAATAAAGTTTGCCACGGTGATTTTTCGCCTTGGAACGATAACAAGTTGTATACTATTATCCTTAATATTCATAGTGTGCAACTAATACATATTTATACTTACTCTAAGGTATTTTATATAATTTAAGGCGCATTTTTACTTAATTGAAAGGTCTTATTTGATAAATTACACTATGACTAGCTATTATGATACACCATATTGAAACCAAACAATGTAATCTTGTAACCTTTCATGGTGAACGGAATTTATACTTATTTTATATTTATATTAATTTAGAGCTTAAATATTTAGTACATTTTTAAAGTTATGATCTTCCAATACTTTGAAATTATTATCTTGTTGAATACATACAAAAATATCAATACGGACATTAAATAAAATTCCTCCCTTTCCTTTCAAAGAAAATGACTTACTCCCCCACTTAAACGAATTAGTTCGAAGATGATTTGTATTCTGAATTGTTGACTCTTAAGAATAAGTTGTAAAATAGAGCTGACGAAAATACATTTTTTTCCCACTTTTATTTTTCTCATTTGAGAGACAGTTTATTAACAGTCCTCTCCCTCCCCCATTCCATCTGAACTTTGAATACTCAAAATTCAGTAAAGCATTTTATTTTTAATTTCTTTTCTAATTAACAGAGAGAAAATTTCAATTCATACATCACAAACTCATTAGCTAATTGGTAATAATTAATTCCGGACATCAAATTAACTTTTTCCCCACCCTGTCTGACTATCGACATTTAAATACACTATTAGGTAGTGACGAGTAAGGCGGATGTTTATAAGATAGTGACCCCCCATTTGTGCGAAAGGGAAGGGGTAAACTATTGAGGAATAAACCATCTTACGTACACAAGGATGGGATTTGATCCTTACCTCATCACTGGAAATTAGAGTGACGCGTCTTACATTGCGACTACCAATGTGGGTGAGAAGTTAAACAATTGAGTAGTGTAAATTAAATGTAGTATAAATCAAGAAATCATTATAATATCTAATCAATAATCAATTTAATATTTCTTGTGTCATATATTGTCAGATTATCTGATGATGTGGGAAATCAAAGCTCAAATCTCAGATGAATGTACCGATTTTCTTTTTTTAAAATTGTCCTACTCTCCCTCAACGTACAATATCTACTTCTAAATATACCTTCCTTAAACCTACCTCATTAGTGAAATTATGTTATGTAGATATCCCATACAGGTAGTGAGACGTTAAGATTGCGAAATTATTATAAAATACAAGCGCTAGTAATGCCAATTAATATAGGACCATTTGTTTAATGTGTTGAATGCGTTTAACACTAAACCACTCTTTGGAAGAGCCTTAAATGCAAGCTGAAAAGTTAGTAAGTCTGCGCTCAAGGATTCATACGCCAGTTCCTTTTGGTTTGATATATTTATTTAATTTTTAGCATATTATCTTATTACCTGTTCGGGTTATACGCTTATGCACTAATTACGCTAATGATTGGTTTTATGGATTAGGAAAGCTATATTTATATAAATTATTATTTGCACCACGTCTTACTACCCGTTCGGGTTATACGCACTTACGCTAATGTGTAATGGTAGGGTTATTGTGAGATGAAATGGAGGACCTACAGTTTAACGTGGAATCCGAACCACGGTGGAGGCCTGGCATTCCCCACATTCACAAGATGTCTTGTCAGAGGTGAAGGAAGGGTTTGGTAATCAGATAAATTTGTGCCGGGACCGAGGATTGAACCCCGGCCGCCAGCACAGAAGTCTGACACCTTACCCCTAGACCACCAGGTCACCATTTATATAAAGTTTATCCACATTTGCGTGGAGGAAGACTGTAAAACCATTTTTGAAAACCACCGTCAGAACACCCGACCAAGTTTGGAAACTTAATGTCCCCATCATCGGCAGTCTAGTCTACTGTGAGAGTAGAGCGTTAGACCATGGGGCCACCGGAGCGGGATTGTTTAATATTATTATACCCCATAAAATAACACTAATAATCTAGTAAAATATTATCTATTTTGAGCACAAATTATGTTTGTATTTTCTTAAGGCTCTTTTCATGAAAATTGGGCAGTACCTTTATATTTCTAGTGCTTAGGATCAGTTTATTATAAGATTTTAAATTTGTATTGTGATGGTGTGCTAGGCTCACATTCAAAGCCCACCACCTTACCTTGACTAATTGAATTTAGATCTTATATTGTAAACAGGGCCATGATTTCGATGACATGTCATATTTTTCTTTTTTTTGTACATTATTGTATGTTTTAGGACTTCTTTGCAAAGTGCGTGTTTGATTAAGTTACGTGAATTCATTACGAGTTTTTGATAAAGAAAATTAATTAGTTTATTTTTTGTAAATATGAAGTAAATTTTTTATACTGTTAAAGGGTTTTATAGGTCATTTTTTAATCCTTTTTGGTCATACTTAAATAATGCCAAACCAGTGGTATGCAACCTTTTTGTCGGTGCAAAACCCACTGAAGTCTTATTCTAATTTGTAGACCCCATGCCACCCACCATGCAAATAAACGTCTTCATCCTAATTAAATAAGGCCTTCTCCACTTACACCTCACGTTTGTGGTGAGTTTTTGGCGCCCAATAAATGTTTCTAAGACTGTCAAATGTCTATAGCCAAAGTAATTTTATTGCACAGAGCATTTTATTACAGATATATTCTTTGTCATCCATTTAAAACAATTTGGTGACTATTTGATAATGTGGGACCTCAAATGGGGTAGCAATCCCAGGGTTGCTCACCATTAAGCTACACCATGATGAAATAAAGCAATGGAAGCTTTACTACCTTTAGAGTACATTAACGATAAGTTTTTGTATTGAAATAGGAAACTCACTAGACCTACCAAATATGTTTATACCATCTCGTTTCTAGAAATCATAAAAAAAAAAATACTAACTGGATCTAAGCTTCTTCATGCGTTGAATGTGTTCTAAATTTATATTTTTCTATTCTCTCAAAATTTTAACGACCCTCTAAGAATTTCACTGCATAAAAGTTGCCAGCATATTACAGTATCTTTAAAAAAAGCCTTTGCCTTTCAAAACAAGAGGCTTTTAAAAAATTCACGACTGTTTTAACAACCTCATAAAAAAGTTGGTTTGCGCCGAGAGCAATTTCAATCTAAAACGCGGTAGGGTACCCGTTCTTTATACTACCGCGTCAGGATTGTTTCTAAGGTACAAGAAATTTCGGGGAATGAGAACTCAATAATATGTCATTAAGAGGGCTGCAACGATGAGGGATCAACATAACATGTATTTTGTAACTATACAATATTTCAATAAATAGTATAATAATGTTATTAGTAAATAGTACGACAAAATTGAATATATTTTTTCATAAATATAGTATATTATAGTTTGGTACCAAATTTATAAAACTATTTTCAATAAACTTCACTTAAATAAGTTTTTCTTCATATAAAGTACATCCTGCTATTCATCACGTAAAATTGTACAGTACACTTTATAATATGTTCCTTTGAACAAGTTAAAATAGAAGAAAATCCTTATAAAATAAACTTTATCAGATAAACAAAGAACAGTGAAGTATACGGGGCGAGCTTGAAATATTTCAATTTTCCTCTCTTTGCATTTCTTTCCCTTCCCCTTCCTCGTCCCATTCCTATCTGTGCGCACCACCACCTGCCTCGTCTATTAAACTTGACGTGCTGGAATATTGACACCTCTTTATTTATTTTTTACTCATTATAATCTCTCTTTCCTCTTTCTTGTTCCCAAGATAATACTCCGCACACATTCTTCTTACCCACTTTGTCTGTTAGTGTAAAGGGGGAATGGATAGGGTTGAAAAATTGGGAAAGCCAGTCTGGCGAGACGCCCAATTAAGTGGTACAGAGAGCAGAGAGTCACGGCGCTGTGACGTCATGCAGCCCCCCAACTATACCCTTCCCAACGCCATCTCAGGCTTTGCGGGAATAATGAATATCGAGGTGACAATTAGCTAGAGGGAGCGGGTAGGATTTTATATGATAGGGACACAGCCCTCCTGAGTGCAAAAAAAATTCATACACCATGCTATATCGCATAGTGATGTCAGCTATGACATATTAAAAACACACACAAAAAATCTTCTAATAGCTTAAATTTATCTATGTGACCATAAAACAAATTAAATCACATTTATTTAAAGCAGGTTTCTAGATTTGATTTCGGTCAACCAACTAAATGTTGAAACGTATTTTAAAGCAAATACTAGTGGAATGTGTACAGTACATATAACTCATTTTTGCAAATTACTTCACCGTATCTGCCGTAAGTATTGCCATTTTATTTGGTGATTTCATACTAGTGATAAGGATTTTTGCATAGCCGGAATATTTTTTCTTAAGAACATTGATAATTTTTTTTAAAGTGTTCTTGGACGTTATTTTCATAAATTCATCAAAATACATTCCAAACACTCCAACAGGTCAGGTAAAATGTCCTGCAGGAACGTGTGGTATAGTACATTGCAGTATTGCAGTGGTTCGGAAAAATGTACGGCTCTATTAAACTGTCGTTAATTATCCCAACCCAGAAAGTACCAGATAAAACCTGTGCTGATGGTTGGTTGGGTACGTTGTGGGCTTGTATTCCTCAGCCTAGGTATCGAATAATCTATTCCTGGTGAAGCAGCTTTCATCTGTAAACAGGACGTGTCTTGAGCGTACTGCTGCAACAACCGTCGGCGGAAGTCCACACATGCAGCAAAGTCCACTGGATGTAATGCCTTCACCTTGTGTACACGGTACGGGTGAAGCAGTTGTTCGTGGAGAACTTACCATACATTCTAATGATTGACATGCACGGCGTATGCTATCGCCCGTGTGCTGGTTGGGTGAGTTGTAATGAGGCTGTTTTCTCTTTAATGGTTTCCCCTCTATCACTCCATATAAATGCAGCTACCTTTGTTTAAATTCAGTATTATTCATCTCTACTTAAAAAGTGGACGAAATGGGAAGTAAGACGCCGTGAAAACGTTTTTTTAAACATTTTAATTTTTTGATAAATTGATTAATATCCTATTCAAAGATTTTTTCTAATTTTTTTATTGCCACTTTATTTGAGAATTACAATAACCTAATAGAAATTCGTCTTAATTAATCCTCAATAAAAATGTGAAGTGTTTTTCATAAAAAAAAATTGTCATGGAATGTTAAGTGTTTTCCATAAGTATGAAAATGTCGTGGAAGGACTCCAACAATGTTTATTTATGAGCAAAAATTAGTCAATCAGAAGTTTAAAAAATACTCACATTAATACAAAGCTCATTTGTACACCCAGAAGGCCCATTTCCAAAATTAAATTTTTATTGATCAACTAAAGTTGCCTCAAATCCAGTTGAACATTTGCAATTTATTATCTGTTTCCACGAATCGTTACGAGTTGAAGCACCAGTTTCATCAAAAACGTGGAGTAAACTTAATTTGCAGGCGCTTCTGTAAGAACTCAATGTAACCATTTGGTAAAAAAAACTTTGCTAAATTTTTTTATAAGATATGAAGAAAAACTGTGAAAACACCATTTTAAGGTAAGAACTATATTAGCGATGAAATTGAATCCATTGGGTGCTTCTACAACTTTTCTTGGGTGACCTGGTGGTCTAAGGGTAAGGTGTCAGACTTCTGTGCTGGCGGCCGGGGTTCAATCCTCGGTCCCGGCACAGATTTATCTGATTACCAAACCCTTCCTTCACCCCTGACAAGACATCTTGTGAATGTGGGGAATGCCAGGCCTCCACCGTGGTTCGGATTCCACGTTAAACTGTAGGTCCTCCATTTCATCTCACAATCACCCTACCATTACACATTAGCATAAGTGCGTATACCCCGAAGGGGTAGTAATACGCGGTGCTAATAATAATAATACAACTTTTCTTACCAAACTAGCAACACAAATTGTACACCATCTTAAGCGAGATGCGTGAAAACATGATGCTTGGACACGTGCTTTTATACTGATCGGTTGCCTACCTCAATGAAGCTACGACAGGCCTAGCAATCCGGTAGTGGGAAATATATGGCTTGAATAAAAAACTGACCCAAGTCATAGGATGGGAACAGTGATTGATTTAAAAGGTTGCCTACCTCCCTTTTTCACCACCGTCACCGTTTTTTTTTGTCACAAGAGGGGGTATTTCCGGACACGAGTTTCCTAACTAAAGGTTCCATTTCGGCTCATTCACAGCCCCTGTAAAATTGTAACACTTATCCTGATACACTCTGTATGGATTCAATTAAAGTCCTTTCTTCTTTATGATGAAATAACTTTTAAACAATTGATATTTATTAGTAATTTGTTTTTAGGTTATTAACTAAAAGCTAACTCAATATAACAAAACCTATCCTCCCGTACATCTATAAATATTTAAGGTTAGGTTTTGGTAAGTTGGGTAGTATTGTTCTAGTCATTCGGTCATCTAAAAACTTAAAATTGTTTTAATATACAATGAAACATAGATTTCTTTATAAAATAAATCCATTTGTTTGGATGATAGTACGATTATCCCCAAAATACCTTCAACTAAAACACACAAACAAAAAATAATCTCTTGTAATTTTACTGTCCCACTACTGTTGTAAACATGATTACATTTGCCAACATATACATGATTACAATTTTTTGCTTTGTTTTAAATCTCAGCGTACCCATATTCATCTTAATCCCACCGAGGTTGTCAGAGGTATTATTTTAAATGGGGGTTTGTTTGGTAGAGTACGTGTGGGAATGAAGTGTTTTAATTACTGAGTGAGCAGAAGAGGCTGGGGAAGGGTGGAGGTTACGATTAGTACACAGGTCTTTATGAGGTAGTCTTTGTTACACACATCCCTTTAAATGGTCGCGCTACTGAACGGATATAATCAAAGACCAGGCTAGCAAATCACCAAAAGTCAATATGTTTGCTTTTTTTTTCCACCTCACTTAGTTTCTGTTCAGGCTGTATAGATTTATACAAAAATTATATAGTATTTATATAAATTATGCTAGTTGCCTTGATCTTAAGAATATAAAACCTAGGTGAAATATACCCGCACTTTCAGATAAGGGAGGATGGGGAAAATGTTGGTGAAAATTCACCTTCAACACATACGGCTGGGATTAAAGCACTCTGTCACTATAAAACCAGACTGAATGACTATGAAATTACATTAAAACAGCACACCCATCTATGTTGGTTTTATTGATAGATTAAATTTAAAAATTAGTTTCATATTCCACTCCTAGAAAGCACTAGTACGATGCATTGAGTGAGGGTTGGAAGGGATTACATTATATACTATTATTCCTTTCTTTAAAGGTCGCTTGTTGTTTTGGGAAGAGAGAAAAGAAGAAGCTTTGTGATCACCAGAAGAACAATTAATTACTAAAGCTAGAAAATACAAGCGATCCTGGTGTAAAGATTCGTTAATACTTTAATATTTTCAGTTTTACTTTCTAAGCTGACAACCTCTTGGTTTACATACAAACATAACTGCTCCGGCAAAGTCCAACATTCCAAGAACGAACCGAGAGAGAAGAAGCATGGAGAAAGTTTTGTGTAGAATGTAATGCATTATAATAATTGTAGCATTCCGAGAAGTTTTTGAAAGTATTGGTTCATTGATATTAATACGCTGACTAATCAACTCTGCAAGCCTTTATATCGAATCCTGCTTAGCTTAACGTGTATTCGGGGCTAACCATTAAGAGTAGGTCTTAGCTATGTTAAGATTTTTTTGCACCACGTTTTATTACTAAAGCAGGTAGTCTGTATTTTATTAATTCTACTTATTTATGGGTGAGAAAAGTGGACTATAGAAGGAGTATACCTACTTCTCCTTAGAGGAAGAGGAAAACACGGTTTAATAACATCCATCCTCAGAACCCTCAAACAGAATTTAAACCTGTACGTCACAATAAACATAAATTAAGACTATACGAGTTTGACGTTTAGTACACGTGCCCAACAATGAAAGTAAACTAAAATATTTAATACCAATTCTTCACCTAAACAGTTTTTTTGTTTGGCATTTTTTTTTCTGTTCTATAAATGCAATTGAAACAGTGATTCAACCCATAGAGTTAGTATCGTGACCAAGGGAGGTAAGCCCATAATGTATTAGGTTGCTGATGAGTGGCAGGAAGGGTTCAAATCTCGGCTGACTGTGCAACGGGTGGTTTTCCTATCCTACTTTCAGACTAATTTGGGCATTTTTCCTTTAGTTTACCCTCCATATCTATACCCCTTGGATTGCGCCATTAATAACCACAGCAATAATAATCACTAACACACATAAGTGGAGTTTAAGAAAGTGAATATTGTGCGGAAAAGGTGTTTTGGATTTTTTTTATATTCAAAGTGAATCAGCCATAATCTGTTTTGTTTTACACCCTTCCCATTCCAAAACATTCTTAATCTTTTCGTCCCAACAGAATACTTCACCGTCAGCACAAAATAATGTTTCGTGAACTGGAGCGTATATTTTCTCTTCCTAATTGGTTCAAGCTGCGGGAGACTGAATAAACCTTGGCACTCCATTTGTCAAAGTTCCTTGCGCGTACGTGGCGCTCCGGTGCGTGATGCGGGAGCTAATTTTCTTTGCCATGGAATCCTGGGCAACTTTATTAGTACTGACGTCGCTCTGAGGCGATTGCGCCGGAGGAAAACAGCATGTTCGACTAGTTTCGCCATACAAATGACAAGTGGAGACTCTGGTGACGTGCTCTGGGGAAACATCTCTATTGGTATTTCCTTTTCAATCGACCCTTGTGCCTTGGAGGAGAGGTGACTTCCCAGCACGTACACACATCACCTTCTGTTTGATGGTTGGTAACGTGAGTGATGATCGGACAACACTGGTTTTTGCATGTTCCACGTCCGGGATAGCCACATACGTTCACAAACGGGATAGGATTGTGGAAGGTAGAATGTGTAAGAAATGTACCCACACTCACGTGGAGGAATAGTGGGAAAACCGTGTAGGAAAAACATTTCCAGTACGCCCTGCTGGAATTTAAACCAAGACTCCACCTCCTCCCGTGTTCGATTCCTAGCATAGCAATTTTTTTTTATAAATTTTGAAATGTGGGTTTCATCTTTCACAATTATGACTTCATGGCTGGGAAATGAATGTTGTGTCTGTTGTAGAATTAAGTTCGTGTTATGTCATGTGGCGATAGAATCAGTCGGTTCAGAAAGTTTACTTTAAATATCTCAAATAAATGAAAAAAAAATCATGAGAACACCTTCATTACCTTTCCCCATTATACTCCACCATAGCTAGAGGGAAATTTAAATACAGAATTGGAATTGTACCAAAATGTCTCCCAAAGTGTGAGCTTTGACATAGACTCGATTTACGACGGTGTGAAATATCTTATATGACAGTGAACTCTCATTTACACCTGGATAATGAGTACTCCGCTGAATAATGAGAATTCACAGATACAGTATAAACAAACCCCAGCACCACCTGGCCAATGAGTGTTCCACTGAGCTATCAGAACAATTCCCAGGAGCAATCCAAACCAACTCTGCCTACCTTCGTAACTCGCCACAACTCACCCTCAATAATGGAATTACTCTAGCGCTTGTTGAATATAGGTATTTAATAATAAACTTATTTTCATAAAATTATATACACTCATAAACATTCCTAATTATTTCAAACATGTATACAAATAGTTTCTCAACTAAAAGCACATCAAGATCAAAGAAATAAAATAAGGTTATACTTCTTTTTTTTTAAAAAGTTCCATGCAGCTTGCACATTATTATATTGTTTCAAGGACTGGAGAGCTAAAGGAAACAAAAATAATGAAGATGTAAAATTAATTAAATAAGTTTAAAAACAAAAGAGAAAATTTTCACAGAGTTCATCCCTCTCAAGGAAAAGAGAAACTTTCTCGTTTCTGCCGTTTTCAACCCTCCCTATACCCCCTCCCCCCATTTTACGCCTTCTCCCACGTTTTTCCTCGCCGGCCTATCCGCATTTTGCTTTTACAAAATTATACCGCTTAATATAAATGTCATATAAAATTAGCTTCATTTAAGAAAACAAACCAGGATGGAACGAGTGGAATTCTTCTTTGTTAGTGAAGAGCTGAGTTACTGGGGAGATGCTGAACCCTTTTTACTCAAAACATAAATAAATATGAATGACTACTTTTAATGTATATTTTTTCATAAAGTGTAGAAACAGTAAATATATTGTAAAACAACACGGAAAAGTTTTGTTTGGAAAATAAAACACATGTTTTGAAGAATGCCATAAACTACTTTACTATATTATTTTATAGGTTATTTATACTATCTATCAAAAATGGCAAAAAAAAGGTCCTGACCTGTCGTCTGCATTTATTAAATAATTTTAGTAGCTTTTGTAATTATCGGATACCTTAGTATCCTAACTGAAGATTAATTTTAGTGTCTTAACACCTCGTCCCTTCAAGATGTAGTTTAAAGATTGGTAGCTTAATATCTTGCTCCTTCAACATGTTTAATATTTCACTCCTTCAACATGTAGCTCACACTTTAGTAGTTTAGTACCTCATATCTTCAACGTATAGTTCACAGACTAGTAGCTAAGTAGTAGTTGTTGAAAACTTTCTTAGTCAAACAAATACAATTTAACACAATTTCTAATAATTTATTTAGTTTTAAAATTTACCTATGATATAATTTTTTATTGCTTAGCAACTCAATACATTTCATACGTTATTTAAAAAAAAACACCCACCGGAGGTTAGGGGGATAAAGTGGCCCATATGTTACTTTATATTTACATCCATTAATGTTTCCAGACTATGGCTTGTATCTTTTTCTTTATCGAAGCCATATTTTATCCACTACCAGTAAGATGCATCCCAAGCAGTTATAATAGGCCAACTACCGAGTCGCAGATGGCTGGGTTATCTGATAGCTCGTGATTTTAGAAATCACACATTTGTAGTCGACGATTTCCTTGAGTCCATCATAGACTCTCTGCCTTGAAATATGAGTGAAGAATGACCGTGAGGACAAGACTAATCCTGGATAGCTCAGTGGTTATACCAGTGGCGTACTAAGCCAAATATCCCGGGTTCGATTCTCATGTCTAGGTGTCATTTTTTAATTTTCAGAATATGATATCTGTGTGGAGTGACCCCCCACTAAATGCATAAATAATATCTTCGGCTATTTGATTCTTAATATATCAATATGTTTAGTTATTTTGTGAAAGAGTTGGTTAACAGAAAGTTTTTGAGCCGACTGGTTCTCATTAAATATTTTAATGAGCAATTTTTCTCCGAACAGCTCAAAGTTGATTTTTTTTTAAAGATTGTTTCTTTGGTTCCTTCACTGAGATACATATATTCAGCCTCGGTCCTGCTGAGTGCTATTGTAAGCTGTTTTTTACTTTCCCATGAAACAGCAGCTCCTCCCAGCTGGAACACATAACCGCTGTAGGATCTTCGATCAACTTTGTCGTTGCCCCAATCAGCGTATATAAATTCAGTTAACTTTACATCACTTTTTAGATACACTAGACACCAACCCATTGTGCCCTTTAAATATCTCAGGACTCTATTTGCACATGACCAGTGTTTTTCGTCACAACATGTATTAAATTGACTTAAAAAACTAACAGTATTAGTTATGTCAGGCCTACATGTCACTGCTCAAACAACAAACATCCGATTGATAAGGGAAGAAAGGTGGATTTTCTTCGCTTCTCTTCCCAACTTTCTCCAAATTTAGTCCAAGTTCTGCAGGTGTAGAAACAGCTTTACAATCTGTTATATCAAATTTTTCAATGATATTTTTAATATAGGATTGTTGATACAAACATATGGCTCCATTTTTCCGAAGTATCCTAATGCTTAAAATTTGTTGGGATTTACCAAAGTCCTTCATTTTGAACTTTTCTATGAGTTCAATTTTAACTCTATTCTTTTTAGTTTTGTCATTACATAAAATAAAGAATTTATCAACATAAATTGCAACTATACAAATGTTTTTGCCATTAATATGATGATAAACGCGTGGTTAGCATTCTGACCCCTTAAAATTAATTTCATTACGTCGTGTTTGTTTGAATATTTTCCTATATAATCTTTTCAATTTTTCTAATTACTATTTTTTATTTTACTCAATTTAACCTTATTATTCTTTAACATTTCTTATTAGAATTTTAAATTTTAATTTAACGGTTTCCATGAATATGGTACTTTAATTAAGTACTGGAATATGTTGGATAATAAGCTTCCAGAGTTTTTCACACGATCTGGAATACCAAAAAGGAGTAATGGGACTGAGCTAAGACTTGGTCATAACTCAACCTTTTCATTAAATTAACTTTCAATCTATTTATATTGTAATCAAAACTTTTGACTAGAGATATTAACTTTATTTTAACGTGTTGTTTTAAATAGGTTTTATATTTTTCATTCTTGTATTAAACTATGCTTGTATTAGAGATTAAATGTAATGAATTATAGTTTGACTATTTGACTCTTTTAAATGTCCAATTATTGAGTCAACGAAATATTTTAAATATTATGAAATTTTGTTATAAGATTATTGACATTCCAAGAGTATAAATAACATGTAAAGGGTATTTCTGTTGTATAGGAATTCATCCTTAGTTCACATTTATAAATTCTTTAATTTAATATCAGATCTTCTGAATTTTTAAATAATAATATTTAAGTCTTAACTTATTTATAGTAAGTAATCGATTTAATCAGTGAGTGAACAAGATCCTGTATTAATCGAACTAGGACCACCGGACAGCCAGCACCACTAAGGAAGTGCATGATGTTCATCGCTCCCGGAATGATCTTCCACATCTATCAGCTACATCTATTCCCCCTCCAATTTTAGAGGAACCTCAGTCCACCCGTCATAGAGAGGAGTCAACTACTGTCCATCATTGGAAGAATACCATGCTGGCCCAAAGCTGAGGAAGATCGTATTATTATTTCCTCGTTCGTTTAGTTTTGTTGTTGTTGTTGTTGTGTGGGTGACCTGGCGGTCTAGGGGTAAGGTGTCAGACCTCTGTGCTGGCGGCCGGGGTTCAATCCTCGGTCCCGGCACAGATTTATCTGATTACCAAACGCTTCCCTCACCTCTGACAAGACATCTTGTGAATGTGGAGAATGCCAGGCCTCCACCATGGTTCGGATTCCACGTTAAACTGTAGGTCCTCCATTTCATCTCACACACCCTACCATTACACATTAGCGTAAGTGCGTATAACCCGAACGGGTAGTATGACGCGGTGATGATAATAATAATTTAGTTTTGTTTATTGATTTGCTTTATTTTACTAATGTTTGCATTATTTACTTTTTCTGTTTGGTGTCATGTTTTTATTTTATTGAAATTTAGTCACTGATGTTCAGTTATGTTTTTCCCAACGTTATTTATTTATGTTTGTTGGTTCATAAATGTCATTTATATTTGATATTTTCTCAATTATATTGATATTTATGTTGTTTAATTGATGTTACTCCCCTATAAATTTCTGTGTTCACATAACTCACTTACAAACACAGTTATCAATACAATTAATTTATTTATTTATATCCTACATGACTGGTTGTTAGCCCCACTATTTTGAATATGTTATTAAATTATTGTGCCGTACATCAACATTGGTATTTTTATTTCACTTAAGCTATCTAACAAATCTTCTTTAAAATATATTATTGCTGACGATACTGTTTCATGATATGTAAAATAAGAATTCACTTGAATAACATTGCTTATCAGCAAACATATGATATAATAATCACTTATCACATTACTCTATAATCTTAACAATCATGATCAGGCACTTTTGGTCCTGAATTCATTAACGGGAGCAAATCTGATCCAGCGCAAATATAGAAATGGCGCAAGTTTGATCCCAAGATGCTCCCCAAAATGGGCCTTATTTATTTGATCCGTTTCCATATTCATTAAAATATGCGCATACTGGTGGCAACAATTGGGTGACGTCATCACAAACGTCATAATTTGCTCACTTTTCGACCAATCTATGTGGAGAATTTACTTCCAAACTCGATAAGTGTACTTGTTTGTTTTATTCCACAGAAAATGCCAGAAAGTGCGAAGTGTTAAAAGACGAGCAAAATTCCACGTAAAAAAAAGGCTAGTCTCTCACATTACGGCTAACTGAACAATAAATATTATCCTCCAGTTAGTGCGGTGCTATTATACAACTTACTAAACAGTTACTAAACATTGTTGCTAATAATCACGAAAGAGTTGGTAGGCTACTATCAAGTTTCTCCAAGCACTTTACTCTATGTGTATAGCCTACAACCTACAACTGTAGAATATTGGCCACTTGTATTTTATTTTATAAACAATAAAAGCAGTCCAATCACATAACATGTTAGATAATATAAACAAGACTAAACAAATAAATGGTACAATGCACCGCACAATCTTCTCCCTCTTTTATCTTAAAAATAAATTTACCTAACATCCGCCGGACTTGTGAAACAAAATAATAGGTCTATACATTGTTGTAGAAACATTACACTAAAGATCATGAATTAAATTAAATCCACTGTTAATTTATTACTCTATTGCATTAGAAACTAGGAACATTGTTACAGAAAAATTGATGAACGACATATTTTTCCACCAAAGCGCATAGGAATCTAATTCATTTTCAAAGACCTGGATTAAAAAGATAAAAATTTGCTTATAGCGCAGAAATGATTGTTTTTATAAAATATATTTCAAATAACATATTTTTATCTTTAATAGTACTACAACTTTACAGTGAAAAGCTATTTTGTATCCCAAATAGTTACAGATAAATGATAAAAATTGGAAAATTTCCCCTTTGTAAAGTGCCCTCAAAGTCCGTACTGCTCAAATGAGAATAAACATCTTGTATATAATGATAAACAATATCTATATAAAAATTAGAATCATCAATGCAAAATTCGAGAAAATTGACGTTTCCTTTATTTTCTCTTCAGTAAACTATCCTTAAATTTATGGTTGGATATTTAATTCCAAAAACGCCTAAGGGGGACCTTATAAGAACGCCATATACTAATTCTTAGCCCGATTTGGTAAAATAGCTTCAGCTCTAGCCTGAGGTACAGACATACAGACAGCTGGCATTGCGAAAACAATTTCCTTTTTGTTTCAGAGTGTCTTGAAGCGTCGACATGTATCAAAATCTCAAGTTTTATTCATTTGACGATCACAATACTTTCTCTTGGAGGTATTGAGAGAAAGTAAAAGAGTTTTAATTAATGGAAAGTTATGTGTATATTATTTTATTCCACGTGAAATCTTTTTAATCCCCATGCGTTTGAAAAATAATGCTTCATAAATAATTGACAGGGCTCATTCGTTTGTTTTATGTAGTGGGTCTGTATTTGAAGGGTTCAGTGCTCGTGACAGATTGATGGATAGACAGGTCAGTTGTAGTCACTGTAGGCCTACACATAGTCCACAGAGCCAGTCACAAATAGGGAAATAAATTTAAGAAACACCAAATTATACATTGCTTTAAAAACTATTGTGTATTTTAAAAAAGTTTTCTGTTTTTCCCAGAAGGAATTACCAAATTTTTCCAAACCCTTTAAAAAGTATTGGAAAGAAATGAGATGCAATATATCATAAAATTGAGTACTATGAAGTACTATGTAGTTGGGGCTTAGACCAAAATGATTAGAGCTTGATGAGGGGGGTGGGGTGGAAATGTATGAGGTTATTACGAAACCATATGTTTCAATGACCCACGTTGGTTGTCGAATGGTTTAAATATAAGGCAGTATTTCTCAAAATTGTGTTGATGAAGGGCAACCAAATTAAGGTTATGTGCACTGGGGGAAAACCGGGGGCCCTGGGATTAGGGAGTCGGAGGTTGAAACTTATAATGTAATAATATTATTTTAAGGCAATATTAACACTAGCACTATAAATATAGACCTAAATTAAATAACTTATGATGTAATAATATTATTTTAAGGCAATATTAGCATTAGCACTATAAATATAGACCTAAATTAATTTAATATATTTAATGTTGATTTTTCGTATGATTAAATAAAATAATTATGTAACAGTTTGATTATTTTAACATTCTAAGCTTCATAATTTTTTGTAAATAATTGTTAGGATTTGTTAACTTAAGCTTGGTAAAGACCTACTTTTTATATGATACTTGAGTCTACCGAGAAAAGAAATACAGCATAGTATGGGTATTTAGTTTTTAATCTAATGCATATTTTCAATTTTTTATATCACGTGTGATCAACATTCTTTAATTTATTATTATTATCATTGTTATTAAACTTTCTAGGAACTCACGGAAATTTTGTTAAGCTGTCGAGGACCATACTTTGAGAAATATTGGTTTAAGATGTAATTCTCATAATATACTGGACTCCCGATTAAAGGGAGAATGGATTTATAATCTCAGTCGAGTGTAATAAGGGTGGTTTATCATGAATGGCTATCCATTCTATTTCCCCACAAATACTGATACACTTCCTCTAAATTAAACCTTACTCATACCCAACATATTAGTGTTTCAGAGGTGCTTAAAAGAGAGTCGGCGTGTTAAGTTATTCAGTTAACTTTACTTCTATGCAAAGGCTTATTTATTAACCTTTGAAGTTATACGCCCCAAGATCATAAATATTCAAGTAATTATTTATATTATTTTGTGAACTTCATAGAGTTTTTACTATCTTTTCAGACACTAGAAACTCCCTAAATTTTTACCGTTTTTCCAGACATTAAAAATTCCGCGTGTTTTAAAGGTTCACCCGGTTTTCCAGTTGCATAGCAATCCGATTCATCTCTAAAACGTGTAATTTAATAAAATATACTTTTTATTCAACTTTAAGAGAACATTTTTTACAAAATTCCATTAATTTATTAGTTGTATACATTCTATTATTTTATTAAATCAAATTGTTTTTAATAATTTTTATCAATGTATTTAATATTGATAATATGTATCAAATAATGTATAGTAATTTCTATGTTCACATCCGAGTCAGCATATATACTAATAGAGTAGGTAATAAAAAGTTTGAATGTAGAATAAATATCCACGTGATTACTTAAAGGGAGATTGTGAATTAATTTAGAAAAAAAAATCTTTATTATATTTTGCCAGGATTCAAACCCATTTCTCCCCATCCTAGGTAAAACAGTAAATACAAATCTGACGCCTTTATTAGTGGGCCCACTGGTATTGTCAAAAATGATGTAAACTATTAATGTTTACTTATATAAATACATACATACATGTACACACATATGCATATACATACGTACAAAAATATAGGCATAACTACATATATATTTATGTATTTTAATCAATAAGCTCATATACTTAGAACCATTTTACTTACATTTTGAAAATACCCAATAAGAACCCTTATATAAGTACGTATATATATTTATACATATATAAATATATACATATACGTATTTATATAAGGGTTATTTTTGGATATCTTCAAAATGTAAGTAAAACAGTTCAAAGTATATGAGCTTATTGATTAAAATATTATTTATTAATAGTCCATATTATTATTTACATATATACAAAATTAATTCGGAAATATATAACCCCTGAGATCGTAACAATAGTGAGCTCCGATTCTCTCCCACTCCTTGATTCACATCATTCGACCGCCCTCGAAATCTGTCCCAGTTTTCTAAAAAGGAAAAGAGGTTGAATCCATCAGAGGGATACAGAAGAAGTTAAATCCTTCAGAAGGCTTTAGATCTTTCAGATATAATATAAGAAATTCGTGGGCATCGTTTGCTGTACCAAATATCAGCCCAGTCTAGCAGCATTAAACCATTTCGAAAAAAATGCATATAAAATATATGTTGACTTTTGTTTTCTCTTACCCACATCAGTGAGAGCTCAAGCAAAGATGTCAATCTCGTCTGGTCTGGTTTTCCGGTTGACAGGGAGATCAAGGTACTTATTTCGGGCAGGTGTACCAATGATAGTTTTCTTAAATAACTCACTTTCCCTCCACTATAATGCAGGTGTATTTCTTATAAACTCTATCTTCCTCACACTTACACCATTAGTATAGATACGTGGGTAGCCCATGTGGGTAGTAAGAAGGGGTGCACTCACACATACATAAACGAAAACATAAAATTATAAGTTAAGATTTTACCTGATTTTAAACTTATTATTTATTATTTGATTCTTGACATTCAGTTAGAAACACGAGTTTAAAGAATATGGCGGTCATTTATTCATCTGATGGAATGAGGTGGTGTTTGGTTAGAAATAGTTGAGTTTATGTGTGACCGTGGGAATATGAAAGTTTTTCAGGATGTATGTTAGGAGGAACTGTCTTCTGCACGATGGCATAGAAGGAAAGGTTGAGGGAAAGTGGTGCTGAGGAAGAAGGAGGATTAAAATTTTGGATGAATTGAAGAAAATTCTGGGAGCTGAAGGAGGAGGAAGAGGACAGGGCACAGTGGCGATTTTAGTTAACTGACAGAAGGAATGGATCTGTCTCAAGACAGAATATCTAATAATAATAAAAATAATAATTCTTATTAAATAAAAGATTATGGATCACTTTTGTGGCTCTAGCTCCAAAGGCAACTGGTGCGTTCTTGGACACATTTTGATCGACACCTGTTTAAACATTAATAATAAAACTATAATAATAATAAAAAATGATAAATATAATAATAAATATTGTATATTTATCCTAAGCTTGAGTCAGTTTTTCTTAGTACTGAAAATCTTAATACTCGAAAATATAATAAAATTACAATTTGTTTTCAAGTCTTATCTTAATAAGCCTAATGAACGCTCCTTACTTACAAACCTTTTAGAATGTTTTATAAAAGGTTACTGACTTTAACGTTTTAATTCGAGGATTATTAAACCATTTACTCTTTATTATATGGAGGTAGGGAAGAGAAAGGGATATGGAGGAATCTTTGCATTCGTACTAGCATGGAGATAGAATCGTTAAACCAAAGTAATAGAGCCAAGTGGAAAAACATCCACTGATGCACATACCCAAAATTTGAAACACGAGCTACCCATTCAATGGCAATCCAGTCTCTTGCGATACTGACTAATGGCTGTAAATGAGGCTATGAATATAAAAAATATAAAGATATAAAACTGTTAGTTTGGTGGAAGCGAAATTCAGCCCTCTGTTCAAATCTACTGACAGTCACTATTAATATGACATTTTGTCACATGAATGAAAGTATTTTATTTTTATACTAATATAAAAACCAAGGTTTTTAATTGCACACATACGATGAATATATTACAAGTTTTAAAACTTCTTTAATAAATCCAAATCGAATACACAATGTTGTTTATACATTAATAAAACACAATAAACAAATGTTCACTACAACTTTATTAAAAATTAATGTGTCGATGGGATAAAACCATTAAATTACAATAAAGTAAAGAGTTTTTATTTTATAAAATATAAACACTAATAATTGAATCTAGTTAAACAAAGGTTTAATTCAAATCCAAACACGGATAAAATAAATAGTTTATTATTTCAAGACCTTTTTAAATAAAAACCAAGTGGGTTTCTAGGTTAGCTTCTTAGGTCTAGATTATATAGATTAGTTTTCTTTTTTAAAAGAAAATACCATAGACTAATAGCCGAACAAAATACTTTTTTAAGAAAGTTTTCAGATCACAAACACTATTTTCCGACTCATCACGGCTAAGAACAAAATGAAGACACAGGGAAGAGAAATAAACTTAAAAAGAAATGTTTCAGTGAAGAGAGAGGGCTGGGCGCTTCAATCTCTCCCAATCCTCCACGGGGCTAAGGTTAGAAGGTGAAAGGAGCAAGGTATTGGTTGGTTTTCCTGTCTAGAAAATTGAAGGATGAAGGCTTTGAGAATTTGTGTGGGGGAGGGGGAGGGGAGAGAGGGGACAAAGAGGAAGGAGATAAAACTTAGGTTTAACTTTTGTTGGCCACCAAAATGGGTTTCTAAGGTCGAAAAGTTTGGGAATAGTTTCGAGGACTCTCAATTGGATTGAAAAAATAAATAGAAAGAGAGAGAGAGAGAGAAAATAGCGCTCAATACATTTAAGGATGCGCCTATCACTTTTAAATTATTTAAAGAGTTTATGTTTGCTTTTAAATCCACTGGATTCTCTAAAATAACTGTTCATGTTTATAAAATTATGGTTATCTGGATCTTTCAAAAGGTTTTAGTGGCATTAATATTTAAAACATTTTTTTTAAGCTATTCTCCCATAGTATTAATTATTCAGTGTGATTTTTTAAAATGGTTATGTAGCAACATTAAGCCTGCATTGGTGAGCACTTGAACTAAATTTCTATCTGCTCTTAGTTTACTGGGTTCTGGGCGGTCAGGTTTCGAGTTCTGCCTTGGATTTCTGAAATTTGTTTTCCTTAAACGAATCTCCAATTTACCTTCACGCAATTCACGTACTTTTCATTTGAAGCCCTCTTATATATATTATGTAATGTTGGTTTGCACTAAGGCACTAAAATCTGGATAAAAGCACTCTCTATCGTGGGTCTTTGAACTTTCTTCTTATAGTATGGCGCATTTTGAGAGATGGATGTCATTTTAACATATTTTTATCTGAATTTTATATTAATTTTCTACCAAATGTTGTTTCCTAGCTTTATAATGCAGCAACAAATCAAATAATTAGTTTAAATTATATATTTCACTTTCGTGTTTCTCGTTTAAATTAATAATACCTGGATTCATAGTAGTGTGTCAACAAAATATAATAAAACCAATCCAGTTATATAATGTCAACTACACAAACAGTTTTAGGATTTTAAATATGAAGTGAGCTACATACAATATCTCTGTTACTAGGTAAGATATTCTTTAATTAATTTTTTTAAATGATATTTTAAAATGTTTCTAAATCAATAAAATATATACTATATCCTTATGTATTTCATTAATTTGGTTTTATGTAGTGTGATATTCTATTATATGGACGGGTGATATTATAATGAACCTTAGTGTGTAATGAGGTGGACTGGATGGTACTAGCTCAAGATAGGGATAGATGGCGTAATTTTGTAAGTGCGCCAAAGACATTTTGAGTTAATAATGCCATTAAATAAGTAAGTTAATGATTTTCTATCTTCCTTCCCTGTGAATGCTGATGTTACTTAAATAATTGAACTCTCTTGTTGTATCAGAATTCCCTTGGGTATAATCATAAAGTGTTTATTTATTGCCAAACACTGTTTTATGCTAGAGCTATCATAAAGAAAAACGTTTGAATAAAAATGAATTTAATTTATAAGACAGAAAATATATAATAAGGCGATCCAAAAGTTTCCGGACTAGCCACGTGAAGCGCCAATCTAAGTTTAGTAATGGATTATGACTGCTATACCTAGATTTTTATACGAATGGACATTTGAAGCACCTTCAAGTAAATAGAGTACAAATCTATTTTGTACAGTCAACATTGATAACATGTTTCATTATTATAAGTTTTATTTTATATGTATTGGTAATCTATATCAAAAGTGACAGCTGCAAATCACATGACTTAACAAATGAATTCGTGAAAGTAGGCCTAGTATTGTTTTTTAGCCATCATCTACGTAAATTTATAAGCAAATTGTGTCATTAATAGATCAAATATCATAATTTTGAACAAATGTGCCAATACAAGTAATCATTTCTTCTGTGTCAGTGTTGGTGGTACTCTGGATTTTCTTTAGAAAAACACAGTTTTAAGATTTGATGGAGCAGTGCTGTGATTAAATGTTTGCTTAAAGCTCAAATAGGTTGCATTTGTGACCCACTAAATGTCTAAAAAATTGTTTATTGATGATGCTATGGACGGAACCATTACTTTCCAGTAATTCTCGCTGGCCAAATGAGGACAAACGTCGATTGAGGATTGAAATATTCTGTACAGCCCTTAAACAACAGAACGGGTCATATATATGGGTGGTGCTAATGCTCTAGATTTGGCAATTTGTCCTTATCTTAATTCTGGTCTCGTGGCGTATTGAGGATTTCATTTTTGAGATGGGGACATCATTAAGGTGGATTTCACTATCCCCAGATAGTAAGAGGATACGTGAGAATGATTATGGTATACAGCAGGGGGGCCCTACAGTTTAACGTGGGCTCCGAACCATGGTGAGGGCCTGGAACTTTACACATTTACAAAGAGTGAAGGCACACACTTTGTCAGAGGTGAAGGAAGGGGTTAGTAATTAGATAAATCTGTGCCAGGACAGAGATTTAAGCCCCGGACCCTTAACACAGAGGTCTGACACCTAATCCCAAGATCACTAGACCATCTCTGATGACTATCGGCGAATGATTAATAACATCTTCTACATTATTGGCCAATATTTTGATCCATCCCACCTTATTCTCACGAAGGTGATTAAAATAAGGCGGACCACTATCAAATTTTTGCCACGCTTGATAAACTAGGACCAGAGGTAATAAATACCATATCACTCTTTGGGAAGTCAATAACGAATGTGGGTTCCTTTTCAAAGTCATCGCCACTTATTAAATCTGGGTTTACGGCTATATCCTTGAAATGAAGCAGCATTAATCCCAGTGAAAAAGTCGATTTTCCCCAAAGTCGAAAAAAGCGAGTCAAAACAAGATCACGCAGACCGGTTTCTTTGACATGGGAGAAATTATTCATAATTAGTTTAATCCTATATGTCATAAAGTGAATAAAGATTCTTACATTGAGGTCCTGAGGTGTTTGAGGGAGGCTGCGTGGTGGAAACATCCGAACGCGCTGCGCAAACAGGACAGATCACTACGCCATAACAACACGTCGGAATCCACCTATCTGTCTGAACAGTTGTTTATGGCAAGAAGAATAAATGGTATGGAACTTTGCACAGACTTTCTCGCTCTAATATTTAAAAATGGAGATATTTACCCAAAACTCGTAATATATGCGAAACGAAATAATATACACTAGCAAACCCAAGCATAAATTGCAATATACTTAAGTAAATTTTTTTTTTAGTCCCGGCTTCAGATTTTATAATTTTATTTTTAAAGAATTAATGTCCTCATATACATTATATTAGGATTATATATCCAATTCCAAAAATCCTTTGAGGAAACTTTATGAAAACCCTAGATACCAAGTTTTAGCCTGATTGGTAAAATAGCTTAGGCTCTACTGTGAGGTACAGACAAACAGACAGACGGCAATTCAAAAACAACTTTTCGGATTCGGGAGGACATGAAACTTCAATATTCATCAAAATCTGGAGTTCAATTTTTTTTGACGATCACAATACTTTCTCTACTTGTAAGTAGCGAGAAAGTAAAAATAGAAATGACCCCTCACAACTCTTTTCCCTTCTAGCTATATTCCTGTGATTATTCCTTGTTCCTAAGGATCCTGCTGAAAAGGTGAAAAATTGATGATGTCGATAAGATTCAGAGGGAATCGCAGGAGGTGATAAACATCCCCTGAAGGGAGTTAAAGAGATGCTTCCAGATGTGAGAAAAGCTTTGGCTGGGCCTGTTGTATCAGTATCAACTCCTAAGGAGACTACTTCAAAGGGGTCAGGGAGAGCTTACTTTATATACAAGTTCTAAGGCTTTATATATATATATAAAGCCTCAGAACATTTCTATCGCACTTAGTACATAAGCTTCAAACCTGTAAGATAGTTTGTATAGGCAAACAAATATTGAAACCGTTAGCTAAAGGTGACATTGCTATTGTAATACATCATAATAATAACTATAAACAAATATTGATAAATCAGAGTATAAATAATAATAATAATAATAAATATATTGGTACATTTGAGTGTATCAAGGTTTTGTGGTCCAATACTTGAAAAGGCTAACTATCTTATATATATCCAAGATGGGGAGTGAATTTTACCTTTAGTGGCGAGCTCTAGAATATATGGCACGCCAAGTGGTGTGCACGGACATCTGGAGGTAAAGTGTGTGTTTGATGTGAGAATGACAATTCTGGTAATATAGTGTGTGTTTTATATGTGCACGGCCCACCTTGAGGTTCAATGTGTTATGTGTGTGTGCGAGGTGTTATAAGGATGGAACGGAAACAATTAGACGATCCATGATTAGGAAAGTGATGGAAAACGTGCTGAGGTTTGTCTGACGTTCGGTGGAGCTAAACTAAGTGACATTATCTGCTAAAAGTGAGAAAGTGTAGCATGTAGTTTTATTTTGGTTTTTTTTAGTGAATATTTACTTTTTAATTAAAGTGTTAGTTTTAAAGTTACTAATCGTATAATTGTTTCGGCCCCACCATGTAGTAGTACCTGCTACTTGTGGGATTGGAAATATATGTTCGGTTTAGTGTGTGTGTGTGTGTGGAACGCAATGTGGTGTAGTGTGTCCACACAAACTAGGTGGTTTAGTGTGTCCATGAGTCAATAGGTGGTGTGGTGTTTGTTTTTGACCCACTAGGTATTTTAGTGTGCTCATACACACTAGGGGGTTTCATATGTTAATGAATCACTAGGTGGTGTGGTGTGTGTGTGGTCTCTAATTTTGTAACCGCGTCCTCAGGTAAAACCTACCAGTGTGCTGGGCTTATGATCTTCCCCGCCCTCCCCCCCTCCCTGGTCTGATATCCCCCCTCCTCCTTACCACGAAGTCCTGACTTCAAGCACCATGTCTTCTTCTCCTCCTCTTGCGTTTCTCTAACTGCTCTGATCCCAATTACGGGCTTAATTGCAAAGTAAGGGAAAGGGAGGGTTATTTTTTAGCGCAGTGCGGCAGATATAGCTCCATTAAACATTTATTACGGAACATTTGTGGACGATACACGGTCTTATAAATAGTACATGGTTACAGTGTCACCCTTCACACGTCCTAGGTGAGGTCTTTCAACATGCTTAACAACATACACTAGTGGTACGTGGACTAAATGTCAGGTTCTTCTAGTCCGGTTTGCTGGTGATGGGGAGATAGTGGTTTAAATTCCAGACTGGCACGTGGAGAGTGGTTTTTCATTAATAGTTCCACACTCTCTCTCCACCCCAACGAGGAGAGAGTGGCTCTACATTCTACCTTCCTCATATCTATCTTATTAGTGCAATTAAATGGTTATACATTGAACGGTTAGTGAAACATGGATCAAAAAACACACTATTGGTGTAGAAAAGAGATTCAAAAAAATAAAAGCTGTGTTTTATGTAAATATCACTATATTTTAATTAAATAAATAATGTCATCGCATTTATTAATTAATAAAAATTAATAATCAATACCAATTTTGTTTTTAGGATTTCATTGACCCTTTATGCTAAGTTACACTTTTAGATTTCTACTCCATAATGTGTAAAAATACTAACTTCTTACCTCATTCATATATTGCAGTAAATTACATTTTAGTGTTGGATGTTTGACTTATGAGTCCATTTTATATCTATACATGGTTTTATGCACCTTGTCATTTGTTAAAAGCATACATTGTGTATTTTTAGTGCATGATGGAGTGTATTATAACTGTGACAATACAGGTGAAAATATCAGTCTTTTTATTTTTAGCGCCGTGTCTTACTACCCCTTCGGGTTATACGCCTATATACTAATTACATTATTGTGCTAGGGATTAAGAAAGTTTTCTCCAGAGGAAGTACACCCACATTCACGTGGAGGGAGGGTGGAAAACCATTTAGGAAAGACAACCTCATCACACCTAACCAGGATTTAATCTCGCTCTTCCCGTCTTTGGCGATCTAGTCTAACATGAGAGTAGCGCGTTAGACGATGTGGCCACCGAAGCGAGTTAATAAGTGATGTTATTCGAACTCAAAATTAGAACTATTTAATGCACGCTAATGGATAGTAGAATTACAGCATTCTATTGCCAACCTTTAATCAGGGGTACCTACGTTAGTGGTCTTTATATCCGTAAATAAATACTGTCCCCCGTTATTACAACTACACGAGATGGTCGTAATATATCTCTTTGGACGGTATTCTCAACATCGGTGAGTAAATACGATTTCCGCAAACGCAGCGAAATCCACTAACATCTACCACTCACCTCTGCTCCCCCATAATAACTGTCACGTTGGCAGGGAGGAGAAGCGAAAAGAGGGAGATGGAGAGGGTGACATCTAAATTCATGTCGAGTACTTCCCAAATACAGTTTCGCCATGATGGCGATGCTCAAGTTGTAACGTTGTAAAATATTATTTAGGGCATATCCCTCTCACCCCCCCCCCCCTATTCACCCGCACGACCCTTCTACAATTGGCATCGTAAAAAGAAATGACCCCAAAGTTTTGACGGATAGTCTACTTCACTTTTCTCCACCTAGTTTTACACTCTCTTGGCAGAAATAAAGAAACTTGATGATAAGAGGAAAAAGGACGATGGTGGTTTTTAATTAGGTTTTTCTAAACACCTTTTTGTCTCACGCTCAGCCTATCAACACCTATAACTCCCCTTCTATTACCTTCTATTTTTTTATTTTGCATCCCCAACTGGGATTCAAATGCAATGATCTAGATAAATTTAAGAACTCATCCGTAACTTACATACTTTCAAATATATTCCAGTGAGTTTTGAGACAAATTTTTCCAAAATTAACAAACAGTAAACTACCTTAATTTTTTCTATGAAGTACAACACACATTCTTATTTATTATATGATACACTCCACAGATCTTCATTTTGAACATAGATTAAAATATATTTTCAAAAAATTTAAATTAAAAAAAGTCCTCACTCAACTCAATTATTCTAAGAACTTATCCCTCGAAAGCAAGTATATGATGCTGTTAAACATTTCAAAAACTTCCCAAATATAGATTTTAAACAATAACGGTTACATCTAATTAGTGTAGTAGCTAAGTGCGTAGAGTCCGAAAGGGTAGCAAGACATGAAGTAAAATTATAGAATACAATAGTGTGGTTGGCCTAGCAATAGGTAAACTTTGGTTAAGTAACGTAAATGATTATGGGCAAGAGAGTTGATTTTTGGTACTGAACCATGTATTGGAAGTTTATAATCATACTTTATTTTCCCAAGGATCTCTGTTGTGCTAAGATCACCATCGATAGAAAGTCAAATTGTATGAATACAGTTTTGTCAATTCACAAGGTAAACATCAGCCTAGTTTAAGAAACCTATGAAACTGTCAGGTTCCACATTTTAAATGTCATCAACATTTTTTACTACCTGATCGGTTTGTACTCATTCCACTTCATTGATATCGTCTCATACTTGATAATAAAATGAAACTAATTTATTTCAGTGTAAATAATTACTTTAAATTATGTTATAAAAGAAGTTTTTAGAGCATATATAGTGTATTTTAAGATGATCTAGAATATCTTATATGCTATCAAATTGACTGCAGTAACAAAAAAGTATGTATACATACAGTATATATAGATACACAGTGGTTGATTTCTAAAATATTAGGTACTGGAACGCACTACCAGAGGGTTTGACTCCAACCAGATTATTTTTTTAAATTTAAGCTTCAAAAGACGTGTTTTTGAGCCATTGTTTTTTTCTAAAAACAGAAGAAAATGTATTAAAATACATAATAATGTGATAGTGTTTGAATTAATTTCGTGTTTGCCCTAATAGTGGTACCGTAACGTCGTTCCGTCAGAAGTTAAGCACTGTATATATATATATATATATATATATATATATATATATATTATAACAGCACGTGCGTATGTAGACAATTTTTCAAAAAATAATAAAACATTATATATATATATATATATATATAATACAGTAAACTACCTTTAAACATTTTCAGTAATATTGTTTTAGCTTTACAGATTGCAGATAATTTTTAATTTATCACGAAACTTACACACAACATATTTGGATTAACTCAGATAAATACCAAATAAATGTCCAATTCCTTCTACCCGATGTACGTTCATAATAAATTTATATAATTTGTATCTTAAATTACGTCTTACTACTAATTTGCCATACCCGCATATTCTTACAATAATTTTTTGTTCCACGTTTTTCAACCAGTTTTGGATATTTTCTGTGTCTTTGTACCATTTTTAACTACTTATTCGTGTTAGCTGCATTTTTGCACCACATTCATTATTTGCAGCCCCCGTTTGGGATATATTTATTTTTTCGCCACATCCTATTTACTGCCCACCCGAGATGTACACATTTTTTAAACCACTTCTTATTGTATCTTTGAGCTATCCGCATATTTATGCATCGCGTTATGCCACCCCTACTGACAATAGATATTCACCAACACTAGTGGATTAGGGGTGAAAAGGGTGTAATTTACAGGAAATATAACCATATTTTGTGTTGATTGAGTTTATAACCTATTTATGAAACACCACCCTCAAAGCACCCTGCCAGAATCCCCCTTCAGTTACAAACCAGACTATATTGAGTTTGATGTTCGATACCTTAGCTTAGTCGGTTGCGTGTCCACGTACAGAGATAAGGTCCAGGACTCGATTCCTGACATGGCCACAAGATTTTATAATTTGTTAAATGCGGATTTCCTCCATTCACAGTGACAATTTAACTGTTTGTTGTCGGATGTTGTGAATATTCTAAATTTAAGTTAGTTTATAATTTTTTAGCCCCACGTATTACGTCCAGGCAATACGCCTATGTAATAATTATTTTAATGTGTTAGGAATTAGTAAGGCTGAATTTAGAAAAAATTTACCTACATTAGAGGAGAGGAAAAGTAGAAAATCATTTAATAAAATCAGTAAACTCGACTAAGATTGAACTCCAATATTCCTGTCATCGGTAGGTTAGTCTATTGCAAGTATGATACCTTAGACTTATAGGCTTAGATCATGCATCCACCGAAGCGGGTAATTTATAAGTTGTTCTGATTACCAAACCCTTCCTGCACCTCTGACAAGACATCTTGTGAATGTGGGGAATGCCAGGCCTCCACCGTGGTTCGGATTCCACGTTAAACTGTAGGTCCTCCATTTCATCTCACAATCACCCTACCATTACACATTAGCGTAAGTGCGTATAACCCGAACGGGTAGTAAGACGCGGTGCTAATAATAATAATAATAATAATATAAGTTGTTTGTTTACTGATATAGTCAGTGGGTTGAGAATGTGCACGTTAAATACCTCCAAATTAATATATATATATCTTGACGCCTCATCCAACTGCTCACAGGTATTGTAGGAATTATGTACATTATATAACCTCCTAATGTGTGTGTATTTCCACACCCTCTAGAAGCCCCTATATGGCCTATAAATATCTGAAACCTTACACACTGATGGTATTGACCACCAGACAGGAGCTAACGAAGCGGAATTATCAAATTTCAATATTTTTTTTTCCGATTTTATTAATTTTATAAAAATAAAATTAGTTTAGTTAACTCTCGCATTATCCACTCTCACGTAATAATTTACAGAAATATACTTTTTTTTTTCAACAAAGTTTAACCTTCCATGCACTTATCATTATTTTAGGTTAAGTGTTGCTAGTTTGGTTAATATTATAATCAACCCGTCGTAGACAGGCCTGAAAACTAGTTCTCCATATTCTACCGCCAATCTCTAAGTGTAAACCTGTGAGAGTGTATGTATCAGATTTATCGAATACGTCAACAAAAACAAACCTACTTGCAGGGTTAGGGGGAGGAGGGGAGTCGTGTCTCTCTGGTAGTCTCTGGGATTACGAGGCTAATTCCCGTGCATATCTGCGGCCTAGCGCGTAGATTACAGGGGCAAAACATATAAAACCTAGGGCTAGACATTCTCTGCTATAATGTTGGCATTGGATTAGTAAAATAAAAACTCTTCCACAGGCACGCAGAAGTAAATAAAACGTCGGAGGATTTATTTCTTATATGGATTTAGAGGAGAGTAAAGCAATTCTGGGTAAAATATATTATACACAGTATATTTATATTTTTAACAATGAGTCCTACTACCTGTTTAGGATATATACATATGTAATAATTACGCTGTTTAGCTAAAGATGAAGATGGTTGAGTTTATAGGTAGTGTACCCGCTTTTGCATGGAGGAAGACTGAAAAACCAGTTTGGAAAAACCACCCTCGGTACACTCTACCGGGATTCAAACCCCGATTTCCCTGTCATATAGAGTCAAGTCCAACACGAGAGTGATGCCTTAGACCGTGTAGCTACCGAAGTAGGTGGGTAGAATATCACATTTTATTTTCACAAACAGGGAAAGAATTGTAATCGTAGATATTTTCTACCTTAAGATACGCACCCAAGTTATAGAATAAACTCTATTTTACATTTATACCTGTCTCTCTAACGGTATCTGGGCCTACAACCGAAATATTTTTATGTATTTGGTTCATACTTGATATATATTTGAATATATTAAAAAATCCCACCTGGACACGGGAATTGAATCCGGGACCTTTGGCTTGGCACGCTAATGCTCTACTACTGAGCTATTTAGGGATAATCCCTAGTTTAGGGTCATTGTTCACTCATAATTTAAAGCAGAGTCTGGAATGGTCATATATTTAAATGTATAGCTTTACGTTCTTCCATCTTGATATCTAGATTTTTTCTGGTCATAACTCGAGGTGAAACCATTAGTTTAGTTTTATCATCTAAATAAGAGTAGTTTATTGAAACTGATATTTAAAAATTAAAATTAGTCTAAAATAGCTTTATAAATTTCAGTTGGTTCAAAACGAGTACCCAGGAATTATTTTACTGTGTATCATAGTGTAAAAGTGTTTACAGATGTAGATCTCTACTGACATTTACAAAAATATATTCAAAACTTTGCCATATGGAGAAAATTTATATACGATTGTGTCGAACCAATAATTTGTTAACGTGGTCCACGATTTACAACCCGTCCGCACTATCTGAATGTTTAAATTAATTTTAAAGCCGAGGCAAAACCACTTTACGGATCCCAATGTAAATTTTACCGACTAGTACCTAGCCTCGATTTAGAATTTTATCAAATATATTCGAGCAACAATTACTATTCAGTAAATAAAATAAAAATGATGTATTAAATTTATTTGGCCCAAATATTAGTATTTGTTTCCATTCCATGTATTTAAGTTGTTTAACGTGTACTTTTTGAACCCATTGATTATATCAGAACACGATAATTTCTATGAGTGAGAGCGAAAGGTTCTTCCAATTTTGCCTGTAAAGTTATTTTCACATTTCTTCCAGGGTTTTTTTACACGACACAACAGACATGAGACCAACGGCTTTGCTTCCCCTCCAAATGAACTTATGATATGCATTTTTATTGCTCAATAAAACTTGTCGACCACGGATGGGTTTGAACCCACGGACATTGAGTCGTGAGGCGAGCACTTTACCCAAAGGCTACTGAGGTCAACGAATATTAACCAATATTCAATTATTAACGGTCTAGTTTCCAGTTGTTATGTTTGTCTCCGAGTTATGCTGGAATAAACCATACATTTCCTCTATGCTCTACTCCCCTCATTCCAATTCCTTTGACCTAATTAAATATAGTTTAGCCTGAATGGGTAGTAATTGGCCAGGGAGAAAGGAGAAGCGGTGAGAGATTTATCTCTAAACAAACTAAAATTTAAAATATGTGCATACATTTTTTTAACGAAGATTTAAACTTAATATTTTTTTAGTCTTGAAATCTTTAATACTTTTTAGGTTTTGGGACTCGAATTTCAAAGAAACAACTTCTAATAAATATGTGCCTACTTGTGTTTATTTGTTCTCTGTAGTTTTGGTTTAGTTGCTGAATCTTTATTAGGCTAAGTGTTCTGTCTGGAAAACTGCCGGATCAAATGATTGTTTTTTCGTAGTATTAACATCCATACGTGCCATCTGCATTTAACTATGCTAACGGAATAAGTATGAAAAAAAGGTATACGAGTACATTTACGTAAATGTATCTTAATTTTGCTGAAGGGAAAGTGGAAAACCATTTATGAAAAAAGTTTCTTTGTACGTCATGATTTGAACCCCAACATTCCCATCACCAGCAAACAAAATATGTGAGCCTGTAATGAGCGACATGTAGTTTATACCCTTATTTTGGTTGGATGAACAGTAGATAAAATTCAAATATATTTCTTTGCGACCAATATTGATAGCATTTTACTATTTTATTTGTGTTACTTTATAGGTATTGATAACATATATCAAAAGAGACTGCTACAGATCATATGACTTGGCATAGAAATATATTAAAATGATTTTAGTAGCTTTAGTAACTAACTTCTACTGTTCTTCCTACCCAAATCAACCTTTACGTGCCCAACAATGTTAGTGCAATGCTTAGAAGATGCCATGAACACACCACCTCTTATCATACGCCTAACCTAATTCAAAGTGAGGAGCAACATGACTATTTATTAAGCAAGTTCTTCTTCTTTTGAACAACATCTTTTAGCTTAAGGTGATTTAAAACACCTTGCTCGGGATTTGAATTTGTACAAAAAAACAAGCTAAACTTTGGGGTCTAGGCTGAAGGGCTGATATTTACTTCAGCGAGATACTAAAGTGTGTGTTTTCCGTAACCACCAGGATGGATTTAAAAAATGTATTATCAAGAAAATAATCTAATTTACTTAAACAATATTTACTCTGTGATGGATGCCTTTGTTCATGATCATAAAACAACAGAGTGACGAATGTTTATTGACTCATATAAAACTAGTTTGAAAGGTGAAATTTTGCATAATGGAAACAAATTTACTTCTGTGCCGTTAGCTAGTGACGCTAATATGAAAGAATCTTAAGAAAATATGAACTTTCTTTTGGGAAAAATTCAGTTGGACAAGTACAATTGGTGATTTAAAAGCCATTGTACTTTCACTTGGCTTGCATCTCATATATACTAAATTTTGTTGTTTCTTGTGGAAGTGAGACGGCCGTGATAAAAAAAAAATGTCATTATATAACGAATGGTCAAAGCGTGAGTTTCTTACAACTGGGAGGACAAATTTTGCACATCCCCCAGTCAATCCTGAAAATATTCTTTTACTTCCATTTCATATAAAATTGGGGCTTTTCAAGAACTTTAGTAAGGCTATAGATAAAAAATCCAAGTTGAATAAACAGCGATGATATCATTTATAAGTGTTACAGAAATATTTTTAGGAAACTTTAAAGCACAGACTTAACACTGCATTGTGGGTGAACTCTTACATTCATTCAACAATATGATGTGTAATGTACCGTTTCAAATTCATTTCTTGGACTATCGTTTGGTATTTATTCCCCGAGAATCTCGGTGCTGTCATGGACGAACATGGTAAGTGATTCCACCAAGACACTATCGATGATGAAAAAGAGTTACCAGGGAAAGTGGAGTTCGAGTTTGCTCGCAGACTATTGCTGGACACTTAAAAGGGATGTTGCAGATGCTAAATAATACGCAAGAAAATCAACTGATGTCACTTCTTGTGGTCACTCCTTAGGTAATATTAATAGTGTTATAAATGTGTATATATATATATATTCTAATTTAGCCTGTAGTGTCACTAAAATCCCTGCGCAGTAAATAAAAGTAATTACATATAAGAGTTCAGAATTAAAAAACTATTTGGATCAAACTTCTTTGTGTGCCAAAAAATGTTTTATTTTGTAAGCAAGTGTTATTTGTATTATTATATTGGTCAGAAGGGACATTAGATGCTAACATGAAGTATAAATATAACATAATGTGGATTACCCGAATGTGTATTAAGACACTTTGAACAAAATAGATTTGTAAAACCAAGATCCCACATCTCTTATGTTGGTTTTTTTATAGACCCATACCGTGTACAAAACTCTTTTTATAGAATCTATATACTTATACAAATAATATGGAAAATAAATACTTGAAGAGCCTTGAGATTTGGTACCGGAAACATCTTGAGAATATCAGTTGAACATACAGGGTGACAAATGAAGAAGTCCTTGGAATAGTGGGTGAGAAGAGAACGATTTTGGATGTAATTATTCGGTACAATTCAAACAGTATCGGACACATCCTTAAAAGGAACTGTATTCTGTACGACGTTATAGAAGGAAAGGTTGAGTGAAAAAGGAGCTTAGGAAGGAGGAGGATTCAAGTATTGGATGAATTGAGGGAAATAAGAACATTCTAAGAGTTGAAGAAGGAGAAAGAGGACAGGTTGCATTTATGGTTTAGGTTCACTGACAAAAGGAATGGACTTGTCGTAACATAGAATACCTAATAATAAATAATATTTACTTAAATAAATTAATATTTTATTTACAAGCAATTTTTATGTAGAATTTCTTGACGAGACTTTATCAACATTTTTAATCAATTTGAGATCCAGCTGATAAAATTATTTTTATTTAATTTGAGAGTAAAAAAAACAACTCAAACGGTGTAGACCCAATCGATGTCAAATTTTTCTAAACAAATTTATTTCTTGGTAAGATATGATGTACATTCTTTTTATAAGAAATTGATAAAAAAAAATATAAAAGTTAAATAATCATAGCTTGAAATGATTGGTAGCCTATTACATAAAAAAAAGACATGGTGTGCGCCCGTATGCAAGGTTTATTGACCGAGTGGCCGCCGCCGTAAGCGATGATAATGCCAATATTTGCGGATATAGGGTGTCATGAGGTCAGTACAACAAACCCTCCAAGCCATTAATCTCATTTCTCTAGACCGGGACTGCGACTTATTTATCCAGGTAGCTCATTTGTCCTAACGAGGCTGAGTTTGTCACCATTCCAGACCTACTGCTTCATAGAAAAATTCTGGAATCGTTGGGGATCGAGCCCGGGACTTCTAGACATGTAAGCACGAACTTTGAACACTAGATCACAGAGGTAGTAAAAAAGCAACAATAGTTTTACCAACGTGAAATAACCTAAAGAAAATAATAAATGATTTTCTTAAATTATATAACATTATTGTTTCTAATGATTTAATTACCAGCATGTCAATAATAAATTTCACTAGTGCTTTATACTTTTTTTAACACTACGTCTTACTACCCTTTCGGGTTATATGCCCATGTATACATTATAATTATGTATTAAAGATTAGGAAGGCTATATTTAGATTAAGTGTACCCTCATTTTCATTGAGAGATAGGGGAAAACCATTTAGGAATAACCACACTAGATACACCCAATCGGGATTGAACTCCGATCTCCCAATCTTCGGCAGTCTGGTCTATTACAAAATTATCGCCTTAAACCATACGGCCACCGAAATGGGTCTTACTATACTTATAATAGATGAAAGAGATACCAAAATATTTGGGTTAATTCGCTGCAAGTTATGATTTGAAGTGTGATTATATACACAGACCAATGGACAAATTACACAGGTAAAACTTCTTTAATGTTTGTTGATATTAAAAAGAAGTTCAAGAAAATACCAATTTTCTAAACATATTTATATATTTTAGTCTGCTTTTTCACAAACAATACTTTTTTTAAAGTAAGTTGCAAGAACATTTTTAGCAGTAGAGATTATTCTATAAGCCTGAGTGCACCGAGCTAAAGAGTACACCTAGAAGAACAACGTCGAAGCGTAAAGGGATGTGAAATCGTTTTTCTGTTGCTTTTTTTATGTCAAAAATGTATCTTCCTATCTGAATTTTACTGTAGAAATTTCCCGTCTCAAGATCCTGGATATATCAGCTGTAAGCTACAAACTTGCCCTTCCTCTCTTTTCGTGTTATTCAAACACACTTAGATTCTCTCTATCTCTCTCTCTGTTGCTTCCTTCTTCTCGTGTTATTCAAACACAAGCCCATTCCTTCTTTCTCCTCTTCTGACACTCTCTCCTATACCACCAACGACGCAGTAGAGGGCCGGAAGTTGTAATCCTAGCGCCATCTTCTAGTCAATTTCCTATCCATCTCTTGCCACTTGAAGGGTAGGAAGAGTGAAATGAAATGGTCCATTGGCTAAGCGAGGAGGTTACGTGTGCGTGGTGGGTGGAAGGAAATCAGGAGCAGTGGCGGACATGTTAAACGTTCGCTTGGTTTCAACATTATTTGACTGGCTGACTAATGCTGAAATATATCAACTAGGAAAATTCAGAAACTTATGTTTCATAGATTTTGAATTTTTATGAACTTTATTATTTTATTTTGTTTTGACAATTTAGACAGAAATATAAATATTAAGCCGATGTTTCTCTTCGGGAAATCTATGTATATTTATTTAAAATTACACTTTAGAATAATTGACTTGAAGTGGCTTTATTTAATATTTGTACAGAACTGTATCAGTAAACGCTATTATATTTATGTCGTCATATTTAATTTCAAACCTTTAAACATTTTAGCTGTTTTTATGGGTTTTGTAAATACTATTATGTAGGCGTCACACTGATTGTAACGTTGAGAATGAGTTTCACACACATTTAAACAATTAAGTACGCATGTATAATATATTATTATAGAGATGTACACACATATACACGTAAGTAGTCTACAAATTGTGGTATATTGTAAATAGTTGTGATATATTCAGTACCTTAATTCACAAAATAAAAAGTTAACTCTAGTCGCTATGTCGCTATTTACTTTTGTATATAAGACAAGCGAAACCAAAACCAAAGTCAAAATTGATCAACATCACGAAATGTTTGGAGACCATTCCTTTAGCTCTTAGTTTTTTAACCGGTGTGCCGTGGCACATTAGTGTATCGAGAATGACCGTCAGGTGTACCACGAGAGTTTGAAGAGAAGATTAAAAAAAAGAGAGAACAAATTTGAGGAGTAGAAATAAATATTTTTAAAACCATGATCAACATTAAAAAAAATAACACGAGCATTTGAATTTTAGCTATTAAACTTCTAAACACATTATTCATACTCTTTAATATAATGAAAAAATCACTCCTTAAAAAATCAATGGTATGCTTAAAAAAATTAACACCTTGTTCAGTATACCGTGAGCTGGAAAAGACTGAAATTTGCTGCTATAGATAATAGTAGGGTGTATTATTCTATTCCTAATATTTTGCCTATGTATTTAAAGTGCAAATTTACTTATATCACTTTATAAGGGCTCATTAACCTCTCTTAAGCGGACCACCTAAAGGGGCGCTTATACACGTTTCAGACGTCAATAAATCCCATGACATTTAAAAAGTTGTGGGTTATTTAATAATATGTTTCATCTGAACTTAGAGGTGAAGGGTATAAACATGTTCTTGCCAAATAAGTGTCACTATATTAAAGTTCTAGAATTTTAAACAAACTTATGAAGTTTTTATAGAACCATGTCTTACAACCGGTTCGGGTTCGCTTATTTACTAATAACGCTAATGGTAATAGGGATTAGGAGGAAGGTTATGTTAAGAGGAAGTGTATCCGCATTTTCGTGGAAAGATAGTAGAAACCATTCAGAAAAACCACCCTTAGTACACATGACTGTGATCGAACCCCAATTTCCCAGTCCTTGGCAATCTACTCCACGGCGAGAGTAGCGCCTTAGACAATGCGGCCACTTAATAAGTTAATGTAGTGACTCGTTTTCAACAACATTTCACGTAAAATGTCACATATCTGAGATAAAAGTACATTATTATAAACATAGATCTAGCGTTATTTACTATCAGACCCGCAACATAACATTGAAGGGTAGTTTAAGATGGTTGTAGTGCTTTTAAAACTCCATAACTGTCATTCCCATGAAAAATACTTTAGTGTCAGGGTATTTATCTTCAAGTAGGCGGTGCCCTTAAGGCTTGTAAGCATCTGTTTGACGTAATTCATGTTCTCACAGACCCGCACAGGATGGTCCTCTTCCCTGGACACATTGTTAGTTGGCGTGCCTGGCACCAGGTGGCTACGGAGATGTCCAAAAGGAACGTCGATTTGATCTCAGGCACCCTCCTCTCTAATCCCCCCTCTTTTCCCTCAACCCATCTAAACCTGTCCTGGTAGTGAATGCCACCAAGTAGGAATTTATTCAACCACCAGATTCACTTCGCGCGCGCGAGAGAGAGATAGAGAATATGGTTGATACAAACTATATAAACTTCTAAGCAAAAGGGAGGAAATAAGTTAATAAGATTTGTAAGAGAAGGAGTCAGACTATCATGGAATAAAATGAGTCAAACCATCTTTCAAGAAAACTATTCAGCCTACCTTCAAAGGAAATGAGTAAGACCCGCCAATAATACAATCTTAGGAATAAAACATTTTGATCATCTTCGAATAAAATGAGGCTTGGAAGAGTATTTCGGAATATAATGAGTTAAACTATCTTTAAAAAAATTGAGACCCGCATATGTGGTGGTAAAGCTAATTTCGTTTTATTTGGTGGAACGGGGAAGTTGGGGTTCAAATTTTGACCTTAATTATAGTGAGAGTAGTTTCTTGTATTGCGTTCCATTATCATCCGCGCAAATGTGGGTACACTTACTCTATAAATCTTTGTCTTAACTACCTCATTAGCTTAATGTATATATACTGTATACGTACAACCGGAAAGGGTATTAAGACATGGTGACACAAAATATAGTGACTATTTTGTAAAAAAAAAAAAAAAAAAGATAGACTAGCTTGAAAGAAAATATGACTGACTCCTTTGAGAAAGAAATACTCTATGCATTGATTTTGTAGGAAACAGTAGAAGGTGTTCCCATTCTTTAATACTCTGATGTGGCTGCAGATCTTATAAAATTGGCCTCCTCATTCAAACAATTTAAATTATGCCATACATAACCTTGAGATTATACCTTCCGTTAATGGTGTATTGAGGAAGGTAGAATTCGTAAGATAGGTACCCTCAGTTCAGCTAAAAGAGAGTGGGAAACCTCACAATAAATACAAAACTCAGTACACCCAACCGGAATATGAACTCGAAGCTCCCACCAACTATCAGCCCAGAATAGGAGAGCCACTTATTAAGACCACGTGTTGTGGGTAGACACATTTAATATATGTACAGTACGTGGTTTCTGCTAATCATTATTTATAAAAAATACAAATATAATTTTATTGCTATTATACTCTTTATTTCCAAAATGTAGTCTTGACTTGATCATTATCTTAACTATTCTGTTACTATTTTAAAAATACCAACGACTATGATGCTATTTCTCTAACTTAGTGAGAGGAACTCGCGGCCAAGCTGTTGAAAGCCACGTCCCATAGTCCCCTGTCTAGAAATTACATATCTCCCCTCACAACCCTTTACCCCCTCAACAACCTTCCCCACAGAAGTTTATGAAGTCCATCGAGAACATATGACGTCGTCGTTGCAGCGTACCCATGGCGTCTCTCACCTCGTTACCAACCCGCCACGTGGCTACTTAGCGAACTAGTACGACACACTTCCGGTTCCGGAAGAAAGGGGAGAGGCTCGAAAACACGTGGATAAGTTACGCGCGCCCTCTTTACCTCTCTGCTGGGGCGTGTCTCAGGAGAATTGCCGGCCATTACGTGCGTTTAAGTGTAATGAGAAAATCCAATATTAAACTAGGTTTCACCGCTTCTGGAAACACCTGTGTTTAATTAGGTGGTAAGTAGATGTTTATGAAAATGCTTTTCCACTTCGCCATTCATTTTACTAAGATATTGTTTTATAACCACCCTTCAAATGTGCGCGTCTTACTACCCGTATGGGGGCTATAGGCATTATTATTACGCTAACGGGGTGGTAATTTATAGGAAACTTTCCGCATTTGCGTGATGACCGACGAGAAAGAAACATTTTAAAGAAAAAAACTACCTTTAGTACGCATGTCCTAGATTCGAGCCCCAAACTTTATGTCACTTTAAAACTAGATTAGGCGAGCTTGAAATTTTTACCATGTGCCCACTGACGTGGGTTCTTCGTAAATTCATCAAAGTGAAATAGGAGTGAGCTTCATGTCCAGGAATTATACGATTTTAGATCCCACCAGGAGTCGAACCCAAAAACTTTAGTCCAAAGTCATACAAGTCACTGACTGAGCTAACGTGTTGGGCCAGGTGACGTTCCTTGTGTTTGCTGTGGCTTTATAATGTATTGATCTTCCAGTGTCACCTCCAGAAAGGTCAAGGGTTACTGAACATCCTGGTTTTTCTTAGGCTAGAAATATACATATTAATAAACAATTTTTTTAATAAATACAATAACTTATACATCAAATGTTTAAATGTCTTAAATTCTGTCAGTAAGTTAAAGCACAGAAAAATAGCAGCTTAAAATTAAATTTGTAGCATGACGATTCTTAATAAAAATAGCATTTTACAACAGTTTAATTTTAACTGACCTAGCATAACGAAGTCTTGATTTAGTTAGACCCTTTGTGTAATTTCATCTATCTAATTTCCGGATGCTCGCTCCGCGATATACCTGTCGAAAGCATAGACAAACTCTAATGAAGTTTCGCAGGGATATTCTTTGAACCCAAGCCGAAAGACGTATGTAAAGTACATTGTTTTTAAATCTGGTTATATTTTAAGATGGGAGGTGCTCATCTTTTTAAAGTAGCTCATTCAAAGTTATTTGAAATTAACATTTCAATAACTATACCGTATAGCTATGGCATTTTTTTTAAATTTTGACCTGTATTGCGAAACTGACATCTAAATCCATGTGAGAAACGGTTATTCTCTATGAATATAGTAATAAATAATTTTCGATCTTAATTGATCACTAAAGGTGAGTTCACACGCAAGCTGAAATTTGAGGGCAGTACAGTACGTCCGCACATCTTAGTGGTGCAGCTGTTCACACACTCGCGGAAAGCTGGGAATCTTTGTTTACCCATGATGCATTGAAACGTCAAACATAAAAACGTTAATATTACAATCAGTCTAAGTTACTGTGTTTAAAATAAAATTAGATGTTTTACTTACTGCCTGGGCTTGATTTTGTCATCGATAAACCTCGTGTCTTCCAATGAACTGCTGTTTTTCATCATCACTTTTGAGATACGCCGTCTTGAGAATGTGCCGTGTTTGAAAGTTTGCGCATGCGCTGATCGGGTCTTCTTGGTGGGTTCTCTGTAAAAGCGCTGGAAAAGTTGAAATTATCTCTACTCGAGCAGTGCGAGCTACGCTGGCCACGCGGACTTGTGATTGGATTAGAGCTGTCACGTGACCAAATATCAACAGTGCTCTCGTTTTACAACGAACGTGTGAATCCACAGTAAGGGAAATTATCAACTTCAAATACAAAGAGAAATCAATGAATATATTTAAACTTGAAATCCAAAAAGTCTTCAAAGAGAAATATGAATACTGAAGTAACGATAAGCACATCCACGACTATTTAAATTTGTGTGTCACGTCATTTTATTTTTTGAGGTTTTTAACTTTCACTTTTTGAACCCACTGAGCATATCAGCACACGAGAATTTCTATGAGAAAGTTTTGCCGTGAAAAATATTTTCCCACACCTTCTAGGTTTTTTTTACTCATGCCACAATTAACCAGGAACCGATTACTTTAGTTCTCCTCAGGAAGGAAATTGTGCTACATACGTTTATCACTCAAGAAAAATCTGTTGACCACAGCTGGGTTTGAACCAACAAACATTGGATCATGAGGTGAGCACTTTACCCCAAGACCACAGAAGTAGATCCACGTCTTGCTGTGGTTGTCAAAAAATAGCGTGCGTTAGTTTACTTAGGTACAGAACTATCAATCAACGTTTAACATTCTTTAAAATAGCTTCAAGAAAGTGTGCTTTTAGATAGGTATTACAAACTCAATATATACCCACCGGTTGAGAAGGGATGTAAGCATACCTCCAAATAGACAACACCTAGTGTAAATTATGAGGTACTGTTTACTGATAAAAATGATGGATAACCTTTTATTAAACACGTCAATACCAAATTACATGACTAACAATGTCTATACTAGCAAGTTTTAAGGTAAATACCGATTTTTCCTGCGATTCTGATCTTGGACGTCTTTTTAAAGTGAACAACCGGTTTATGAAATCACGTCACGTTAAGAGCGAGGTCCACTTGTCCCAGAACTTCTAATTTAATCTGGTTTCGGTGATGAGAAGGTCGAGATTTGTATCTCGGTTGAGTAAATTGAGAATGCTTTTTCCTTAAAGGGTTTATCACTGTTTCTCCACGGAAACGCTGGTACATTTTCTTTAAATTATAATTCTTAATTTCTACCCTAGTATCGTAGTTACGTGGACAGAACGGACGGTTAGCAAGACGTGGTACTGATATTAAAAATAGCGACAAAGTGCAATGCGAGTCATTCAATATCCTCCAAAGGTTAAAAGTGGCGTTCACTGACATACTTTAAAATGTATACAAATACAGGTTTTAAATAAGTTAATGGCTCTTTTTTCCTTGAACTGAATTTGTATTTTTTTAAAGCTCGGGTGCTTGGACAAGCTGTGCATGGACAAGTTTTAAATAATGACTTTTTATTGTATTTATATTAGTTGTATTTTTTGTACCGGTTATATGTACGTAGCAATTATTTACAAATGTACACAACTAAAATCCATTTTTCTCTAATTGTTATCTCTTTAAGTACCAATCTTATTGCATTGAAAGCCTGCTTCAGTGGCCTACTGGTCTAAGGCATCAGTCTCGTGATAGTCTGGTCTACTAGTCCTGGAGAGATTGGGATTCGAGCTCTGGTCGGGTCAACCGAGGATGTATTTCCTAATTTGTTTCTCACTATCCTTCCATGAAAATCCGGGTAGATTACATTTAAAATGTTTTCTTTCTCGTCCCTCTTCCATCAGAGTGATAAAAATATATGTGTATAACCTGAACAGGTAGTAAGACGCAGGGATGAAAAAAAAAGTGGCTATGTTGAATGAATAAGTAAATTCGGTTTACAAATAGAGTTTGAAACGGGTTTCCTGACGCATCAGTTGTCAAAGTAATATCCCCAGTGGCCCGGAGGGTATTCGGTTATGCCTTATGTAGACAGTCAACAATCTACTGCACATGCTCGTGTATCGCGGCTGACGAGATGTTAGTGTGTATACCCAACGACATGAAAGGAGGCAATTGTGGTACTCTCCGTTGAAAGTAGGGACGGTTATCTCCACTAGGAGGTTTTCAGCTGGAGCGACCTGTTTGTTGGTTCAAAGTGGCTCACATAAATACCTATTAACGAAATTTAAAATATGTGAACATAAATAAAGTTGAAAGTATTAGCTCAACACAGCACAGCAACTGCCGACTCTACTTAAACTAGTTCAGTTTTTTCTATCTTTTATCTATTTATATATATATGCTTATGTGTTTATATTTATATATCTCTCTGTCCATTTACATATCTATATACTTATATATATCAGTCCATCCACATATCTATATATTTATATGTTTATATATATCTATCTATCTGTCCATCTATCTATCCATATATATACACCCATCTATCTATCCATATATATATATATATATATATATATACCCATCTATCTAGTATACCCTTCTATCAATCTATTTATATATATATATATATATGTGTGCAGTCGTTGCATCAATATTTGCTCGCTTACGCGGAGACATTGNACAATATACCCACATCATTATACATGCTTTTAAATTTCAAGCCCATTCATTATGGTTGGTCACCGACGGGGAGGTCCAGGTTTGAATCATATATGGGTGTACCAAGGATTTTGGTTATTTAAAAAATAAATGGCTCCCAATTATCCCCTCCCACCTCTCGCTTCATACCTCCCCACGCCAGGAAGTGTATTTTTTCTTTTAAGTTCTACCTTCGTTAGGGTAACTAAATTACAAACAGCCTGGACAAGTAGTAAGCCGTGGTGGGAAATATCGATAGTATTTTTCGGATGGTAGCACTGACAACCTTTGTGGTCAGGCGGTCACACTTCCTGGTAGTGGGTTTAGAACGGGGTCAACTCAGACTCGTGAGGACAATATTGAGGAGTTACTTGAGTAAAGAACTAGCGACTCCGCTTTAGAAAACCGAGATTAGCTGACGTAGAGTTCGTGGTGCTGACCACATGACACCTTTTATCCACGAATGTTGGCGCTATATTCTACACTATGCGGTGGTCAATAGTTCGGTATAGATCGCCTGCGCGCTGATGCCATGGATTATGTTTTATTCTGATAAGACTATAACTCGAATTCAATGATGAGACAAAATAGAGGTGTTGATTTATACGCCATTATTTTATTATGCTATTAATTTATTAATTACTCCCAACGATTTTATAAATTTATGAAGCTAATTTATTTTATAGAATATATTAATGACTGACCCTCCCAATGTATTTAATATAAGGTTTGATTGAGCGTGTATTTCTATGAAGACGAAGCGAGATACACTTAATGACTGTTGCTGACATTTTATTCGCCCTAAATCGTTTCTCCACAATATATTACTATAGTATGTTCATAGTAGCTCTTCCCAGCTAAAAACTATAAACAATAAAAAAAACTGTAAAATTTATGTTATATTAATTTGACTAAATATAGCTTATATTTTGAGATGACTACTGAACTCTGTGTTAAGAACTTGTCAACCATCATAAACTTCCAAATATCCATGATTCAACTATACCCGTACATTTTAACTATGATTATATAGTAGAGATGAGGAAGATATATAAATTGGTAATGAACATGTATTTTCTTGGAAGGGGAGTTTGAAAACATTTACGGAAAAAACTCATTACACCCTGATGGGATTTGAACCCCAACTTCTTCATCACCGTTGTATCAGACTACATTAGTCTAGTATTTAGTACGCATGTGCACCGACACTTGTTTACCATCTAGGTTTGATAGTTCGATGGCTCCAATTGGGTCATTCAACCCTTAGTGTGCACGTGCATTGACGTGGGTGATCACGGTTCAATCACCAGCCATGAAAACAGTGACCATGAATGTCAAACTGTTGTCCTATTGTAGTATAGAGATATCGATCTCCTATGTTACTAGATTATTTAAAAAATTATTAGTAGACATACCAAATTTAAAAAAATATGTTATTGTGAGTGTTGAGGTCCAATTCTCAGCTTGAATGTATACTACGATTATATTTAGGAACAAGTCAATACACAAGGCTGGTATTCGACACACTTCCTCCTTGTCTCTGGCGAAACAGATGAGGTGAGACTGACGCCATTATTCACGTGCTCGCGGATGCGGGCTAAAAGGAAATGAATTAGAATTCACCTAGAGGTTATAAAATATAGTAGTACCGAAACGCGTTGCAGACATCTAGAAAATACATGGATTTTAAGAAGGGATTACCCGCTTCGGTGGCGTAGTTAGCTAACGAGCTAGTCGTGTTGGTTTGACTGCCGAGGACGGGGAGATAGAGGTTCGAATCTTGATCGGGTGAACTGGAGGTGGTTTTTCCTAAAAAAGATTTTCCACTCTCCCTCTACACAAGTGTGGGTTCACTTCCTCTAAATGCAACCTTCACAGTCCATAACCCATTAGCGTAATTAGTACTTAAGCGTATAACACAAACAGGTAATAAGACGCTGTGAAAAAAAGATAAGGGATTGGCTATTAAAAAATATGGTCAAAGCTAAATTGGAGGTGAAAGGGATCAACATGTACACTTCATTTACCCTGTGGGGTAATAAGCTTACTTTGCACTCCACTATGGTAGGTCTATTGTTTATAAGATAAGGCCATTGTGTAATCAATCAAGGTAAGAGTAAAAGGTGTGTATATACACAGATCACAACTAAAACAAACACATTTTAAATATTATATTTAAAAACCAAAATAATTAAAAGGTGAAATTAACCCATTTTAAACTATGCTTGGCGTGCAATGTCTCATTTCCGAGATAAAAGTATGACGTTTTAAACATAAATATATCTTTCCACAAACAAATAAAGTCAATTTTTAACAGGCTCATAAAAATAATTATAAGATTATTGGAGATTAATTGTTTAAGTAGGTTTGATGACTCATAGCTGCTATTCCAATGATAAATAACACACCGGGAGCGTAATTATTTTCACTTTAGGTGGAAGCCTTAAATGATAAGAATTGATAAAAAATAAACACTTTTGTGTTGTTTTAGTTTGTTTTGCTGTGGCACTGGTTGCAGCTGTGCTTGGAACACCAAACCACAGAAACACGCTTCAATTAAACCAATCCGTCCTCTGACGTCCGGACGGGTATTACTTACACACTTTGAAATCCTGGGGAAGAGATGACGCCGCTGCGGACTGAAAACAAAGACAACTTCATCTAGCGCCGACCGCTAGAACCACTTTAATGAAATAAAGGAAGAGAGAAAACACTGCCATTTAGTGGAAGAGTGGCCTAACAGATTTTAGAATATAGGCAAGAAAGCATGAGAGGTGGACTCAAGTGACATTTCCGCTCAGATCAAGATAATTAAATATCAGGAGAGGGGTATGCAAGCAATATATGTTAAGGTTTTGATCAAAATACTGAGGTATGGTTATATATGGTCTACAGCAGACCCAACGTTAGTGACATATTTAACCACAAAGTGCTGTAGTTGTACGCAAGATTAAGGGAAAAAAACTGGAATAACGGTTACTGCTTTATTGTAAGCAGAGGTGGCTTTGGGGTATGCGTGGCTGTAAGGATGTCATTTGTGGGACACCCCATAGCATAACCTCACCTAAGCTAACCTAACCTAACATAACCAAACCTAGACTAACCTAATCTAAAAATTGCGTTAACTAATCTAAATTTGTAATACCTATATTTGTCTATAAGATTTAAGAGGTAATTAATGACATAGCTATTTAACCTCAGGATTTGCAACACAAAGTTAATAAGAATGTACGAAAAGTGTACTCAGTGAAATATCCACTCAAATTGAATGTTCTAATGTTTCTTGGATGTTTGAGCGGATCTTTCACTGATTGGAACCTTCTCGACGCCTTTAGGCAATGTGTCACCAACAAACTATTGTGAATGGACACTAATATCAAAATTTTAAAATGGTTTCAACAATTACCTACATGACTAACTTAAAAAAGAAAGAAAAAATCTCCTACATCATAACATGCAGAAATCAACCATTTGAAAACGACCTGAAATCTATCATTGCATCAAGACAAAAGTCGATAATGACAAAAAAAATCGCGCGCTTAAGCTTCATATGATGTAGGTGTTTGTGCAGTGTAACCACCCAACCTAGAGCTCTGATATTGCGGTGTAAATTACTTTTGCGCCCAAAACCTTCTCGCGTGAGCTACCAAAAATGCTTCTGAGAACTATCAATAGCGCGTGATCGATTGTTTGGCAAGCCTTTTTTCCGTACTAGGAAAGATCGGATGTTTATGATTAGGCATAGGATTTTTATTTTTAGTTAAACCCAACAAATATTGATTATATATATGCTTGTGTTTAGCAAAATATCTTAATAAAATTTGTTCTTAATTTTCTATAAAATAAGTTAAAAAATATATATTTGCAAAAGATATTAATAAAATTTGTTCTTAATTTTCTATAAAACAAAATAAGTTAAACTATATATATATACAAAGATATTAAAATATAAGAATACAAATGAGCGTGTGGTTAAATGATCACTCCTAGCGTGATATGCTAGAGAAAAGAATTTCTAAGCAGAATTGTGTGTGTACTAGAAAAAAAGAATGCAGGTACCCCATTAAATACCTAATTCCCACCCAAATAATTCAAATAACTTTTTGTTACACATGTTTACTGTATTTTGGAAATGAGGCAGAAACTTGTACAAATGGTGAGTGCGTAAATTATGATTTTTCCTTTGAGTCAACATATTTAAACTTTTCTCCCGAAAGTATAATATACGGCAGGCATACATAACCTTTCTTGGAATTAAGTTTATAAATGTAGGGTGAAATCAAAAAATGATAAATTATTTTATTTATAAATATATTTATTCTATAAAATCGATCAATGATAATATATATTATTTTGTTATTAACTCTCTTAAGCCAAATTCAAACAACTACACATAATGTTAAAGTATATCCAAGAACGAGAGAAAACATGTGATAAATATTGCGATGTTTGTACAGTTGGGTTCGTAAGGAAAGAAGTTGAGACAAAATATATAGTTTTATTTAACTTTTATTATAATTAATCAATTTAATTTAAATATTAACTTTATCATTATGTAAACTCTATTTTAGTGATTATTTAAATGCAATATTTTAAACTTTATTAATTAACTTACACTTAGAATGAATATATATGCATTGTGTATTTTATGGCTATCCAAAAATGTTATACCTCTCCTTTTTAATGTAATGTTTTATTTATATCCATTTATAAAAATCTTTACTTTGTTATTATAAGTTAAAATTCACCTAATATTGTACTAGAAATACAACTTTAACAGATAGCCGCCACACAAGCAAATTAAAACTATATAAAATGTGTATATTACTGAGACTTATGATCATGCATCCAATATAAAGAAAATAGTTTTAAGAGCTGAATAAGAGGCGTAAATTTAGACCAATATTTTCCCCTCTTCCATCCAGCTTCCATTTCTTTCATTCAGCCGTCTTATAAAAGTATGGGGTAAGTTGGCCTAAGATATGGGTGGAAAATAAAAGAAGGAAAATGTTACAAGCTCACAGTTATTAGTAATAAAAATTGGTGTGCAGCTATCTAATAGAATAGGCGTGCATTATCTATAATTAGTTAGTAATTAGAAAAGTTTGTTTAAAATGAAAGGTTGATTACTTAAATAAGGACACAAGATGCAAACACATTGTACATAAATTTGTGTATACTGTAGATATACAACAAATTAATAAACATGCTGTGTTTCCTACATATTTACACTAAAAGGATAGGAAACAGGAACCTAAGATTTTGATTACTTGTACCCACATTAACGTGGATGGAGGGAGGGAAATCATGAAATTAAACTCAGTAAATTCATTTAGGATTTGAACCCTTTCCTGCTTGACACTAGAAAACCAAATATATTAATCTCATGCCTTTACCTTCGTGATCATTGGTGCGGATAAGAATTTTATTTACAATCTCTTAAAATATACCCTAATACCATACTTCCTAAAAGTTAAGAAGCTTACGCCGTGAGACGTAAACCAAACTACATTTCAAACAGATGTGTAATGCAGGTTGTATGAGTATCAAGGTCAAGAAACCTCAAACCTCAAGAGATACTAGAATTTAATAATGTACAGTATATTTACAGCAAATTAATTAATCCCAGTTTACACATTTAAGTAATAAGATTATTTACTTTTGTAAACTATCTTTTATTTAAACTATTAAGATTTCATATTTTCAGTGAATAAGTCAAGTAAGAAGGTTTGGCTGTCAAACCTAATTCCTACCAACTTTAAATGGTTTTGCAGATAATTCGTGTACACAAGATGAGTTTAGAGAACATTTAAAGAAGTTTTTCATAGTAATTGGAGTCATTTTCATGTTGGCTTCATCAGGATGATTGATATTAATTTTTTTACCAATTTGGAATTTTCCTAACTCTCTTTCCTAGACAAGCCCAACTACTCCACTAGTAAAGTTACTACTACTACTACTACTACTACTATTACTACTACTACTTTTACTACCACCTAATAGTAGACAGCCAAGTGATTATTACTTATTAGCAATAGTGACTCAAATTGAGTCTTGTTTCATTTGTGTATAGTTTGCTTCCGTACGTAAAGATTGAATATATCTTATCCGAAATGGGAGTTAGAACAAATAATTTAATAACTGAAACATTGTAGGTAGTCTATGACGACAACCCCATCCCCCCAAGAGTCATAATAAGTAGAACATGTTTTAGACAAACTTTGGAGGTTGGTACTGTAGGGTTGAGGGCTTATTCACCTAAGATATTATATTTACTATACTCCTCGTGTCTACACTTACAAATGCCTTTATACTCATGAACTAAGAATTTAAGGTGAGTAGCCGGAGAAACTTAAATAGAGTAATTCCATAATTCCGGAGCACGGCTTCCATTAACTTCACTCAAATGAGAAGGAATGTTTCTTATGACATTCAACCCGTTTAACAACTTTTAGTTGGATACGTCTGCGACATCCAGTCTTTTTCTCTGGTTAGGAGGGGAGAAGAAAGATTGAAGGATCGGTTTAAGGGAGAGGTAAGAGGCGGGTTGGTGGAAATAAGCTCAACCGGAGAAACTTGGCCATCTTCAGATATCTTGTTCCAACTTGAAACTAAGTCGAGCCACGGTTGGAGTCAGACTCGACTATGACACAGTCTGTCTCGGTTGTCTTCACGGAACTGCCAGTAGGAGCCCCACATCAGGTTTATTTAACCGAAAAATTGACAGTTGCCTGCTATTAAATATTAAAAAGTACTTCGATATCGAAGAATATAGAGTAGTTTAAAGTGACTTTTCAACTGTATTGCGAATGGAGTATACACAAAGTGAGCAACAACTTTTGTTTTACATGTTGTCATTACTGAGAAAGGGACAAGAGAATAGCCCCGGGTTGTGAGTTTAAGACTACATGGTAGGGCACTGAGGAGCGTCGCATAAGTTTAGGAAACCCATATTATTTAAGAAATTTTTTGATATTGTAAAACATTGCTTACAACAAAATGTAGGATAAAATTATCAAAAGGTTCTGACGACTTAAAAAGTTTAAATTTTGTGTTTAAAGATTTTTACAAACATTTAAAGCCGAAAGTTTATCTTTCTGAGATTAAAGAGAAATATAATTTTTCTTCCATCAATTATTAACGTCATGTTAAGATAAGGTCACATAAGATAATTTTAAATTATGTGGGATTGATTTTATAGGGATTTATGTAAATTACCACACATTAAAATAACAATTTAATCTTTAACCTTAAACTTTTTAATGATCTAAGCTTTCACTTATATTTTGGTAGAAAAAAAATCTAAAATATCAAACCACATAATAAATAATCGGTTATTTCTAAACGTCTATAACGCTTCATAGTTCTTTACAATACTACCCTCTCAAGTTGTATTTAACAAATATTTGTGATGAGGAAGTAAACAACATTTTATCTTAAAATAATAGATTTATTCGAATTAAAGCTATGTTTAATTGATTCTTATCTTCATATAACCTGCTTCGGTTGCCACGTGGTATAACGCGCTACATTCGCAGTAGACTAGACTGCCGTTGACAGGGAGATCAAGGCTCAAGGTCGGGTGTACTGATGGTGGTTTTTCCAAAATATATATCCGCTTTTCTTCAATGCATATGTGGACACACTTCCTCTAAACATAACCTTCCTAATCCCTAAGGCCATTAGCGGGATAAGTACATAAATGTATAATCCGAAAGGGTAGTAAGACGCGTTGCAAAAAAAACTCCTTGTAATTAGCCAGCGTTGTCCTGCTGAAGTTAGGGGTTTCATGAAATGTCTCCTTGGAGATTTAAGTTAGTTAGTAAACAAATTAATACAACTTTCAAATGTGTATACTGAAAATAAATAACCCCTATTTACGTGGCTTAAGGAAAAATAAAGGCAAAACTTTTTGTAAAATAAAATTCGCCTAACAGTTCTCTTAAATAAGAACTAATGCCAAGTTTAAGTTTTCTAAGTTTTTTATTTCGAAATTATTTCTACATACAAAAATACATTTTGTTTTATTTACATAATAATAATGATATTGATTTTAATTATGACATGAGCTCACGAACGTTTGCCTTTCGTGATCCTCATTCTATCATCCGTTCTGGCTCTTCACATTTATACACTGATAATATGGGATCCCAAAGATGGAATTTAGAGGAAGTGTAACTACATCTTCTTTTAGGGAGAGTAAAGGAACCCACCCCATTACGTTCGTCCATGATTCAAACCTTCACTCTCGCGGTGGTATCACTGAGGGAATACCGTGTTGGCTCCGGTACATGAAACCATGGCATTACAAGTGTGGTTATGTCATGCTACTTTATAAATAGTGGGCTCATAATCGTCTCTGAGCATTAACACAGGCTAACGTTACATGTCAATGAGTGTTATGTTAACTCTTGTGACGTTAACGTTATTAATAACAAAAATTGTATCAACAAATTACCATAAATTACAGATTAATAACTCTTTATTTTTACTCCCCATACATAGAATACGTATTTAAAAAAATTCTTTTTAAAAGATAATTTAAAAACTAAAAATTAAATTTATATAATAAAATAGTTTGTTTATGTATATATTTTAAACCGATCTGACATATTTAAAAAAATGTGAATGTATCTGTAAGAAATATTTAACTAAAACCACTTCAATTTAAAAAAAATCAAAACAAACTTTTTTTTTTGCAATAAAAGAAACTAACTGTTCACTGTGTTGATGTTAGAATACTTTTATATAATATCTACCGCGCGTGTGAATGTCCAATTTGCTGAAAGTTAAGTGTCGAAAAAATACGAAATTATGCACAGATTGTTATAATAGCTATTACTTGTTTTGTTAAAAGTCCCCAAGAAAGTTGGTCGCACACTCGTTATTAGTCAAGTTGTACTGAATTTATAATTGGAACTTGTAGATTATTAAAGCCACCAGGCCGTAAGGATTCCCTTACTACATGCTGCTACACACCAACACCCAGTATCTCACTAGCACTGTGGTGACAAATGGAACCACTGTGTCCATCCAGCGGGAAGAGGAGTTGTAATGTCACCAGTCGAGATCAGAGCTATTGTTTGCTTGGAGGAGGTCCCAGCTGCAGTACACCCTCAAGAACACCAGCTTGAGTAATGTGAAGGAACGACGAAAGATGGGGTGAATGGAGGGGGAGGGGTTCAACCGTCTACGGAGAAGTACTGCAGGGAGGCGTTAAGGAAAACCACGTTAAATACCCTTATCGACTATTCCTTGTGTGCCGGTAGAGGCCTACATCTAAATCAATTTAATGTATTTATTATATTCACAAGGTAACGTTGAATTAAAATAAAGTATTTGTTACATTAAGTCAAAATTAAAGTTATCATTATTATACTCGAATTTTTCACAAAGTAATGTAAGAGAAAACTAAAGTATTTGTTCAAGTTCTGTTTCGACCCTTTGTCGGAAGATTAAGGCTCAAAGATAATAGCGTCACATATGTTGAAGCTGAGCAGTATGTTTGAAGTCAGTTGTATGATGTAGCTCAGATAACAGAGCTAGATCCATATCATAGAGCTTGGTTGTATGATGTGGCTCAGATGACAGAGCTAGATCCGTATCATAGAGCTCGGTTGTATGATATAGCTCAGATGACAGGGCTAGATGCATATCATAGAGCTCGGTTGTATGATGTGGCTCAGATGACAGAGCTAGATCCGTATCATAGAGCTCGGTTGTATGATGTGGCTCAGATAATAAAGCTAGATCCGTATCATAGAGCTCGGTTGTATGATGTAGCTCAGATGACAGGGCTAGATCCGTATCATAGAGCTCGGTTGTATGATGTAGCTCAGATGACAGAGCTAGATCCGTATCATAGAGCTCGGTTGTATGATGTAGCTCAGATGACAGGGCTAGATCCATATCATAGAGCTCGGTTGTATGATGTAGCTCAGATGACAGAGCTAGATCCGTATCATAGAGCTCGGTTGTATGATGTGGCTCAGATAATAAAGCTAGATCCGTATCATAGAGCATCGGTTGTATGATGTGGCTCAGATAATAAAGCTAGATCCGTATCATAGAGCTCGGTTTTATGATGTGGCTCAGATGACAGGGCTAGATGCATATCATAGAGCTCGGTTGTATGATGTGGCTCAGATGACAGGGCTAGATGCATATCATACGAGTAGAGCTCGGTTGTATGATTGAGCTTTCAAGCTACGGACGTGTTGGCTAAGTGTTGTATTGGAAACCGATCGATTGTTGGTACGTATGTGAGTTATGTCGGTTCTGTTAAAATACTCTGTAAAATGTTCTAAAGACTGTGCATTTGAATAAATAAATGAAGGCTGTGTTTGTGAAATTTGTTTTTATTTTAATCAATGGGTAGTAAAACATTTTTGTGACAAAAAATCAATGATAGTAGCGTGAGGTAGCGCAGTGTTTAGGGTAACTATTAATGATCTAATTTTATACACATAGTTTTAGTGCTCTTAAGTGTCAGATATTGTTAAGTGAAACCTCGAATTGGTCCAAAATAATTACAATCACAACTATTGACAAGTATTTTCGTGTCTAGGATAGAATTATAACTAGATGTAAGCTTGTTATTCTTATTCATCTTTCGTTTGTCCTGTGTGGCAAGCTTAAATCATTTAACTATAATTAATGTATTTTTTTTATAATGTATTAATATGAATTGTGAAATTAGTCCTATGATTAAAAAGTATTCCACCGTATTTAATTTTGACTCGAAATAAATCCTGCGTAGAGCCTCATCTATAGTCTACTCGTCATAGGACTGGTAAGAACTGACAGCTAAGAAAAGTTACGAGCTCTACTCTCGTTATCAATTCGATAAACCATATGATCTGCAAGACCATAATGTTGATTTTATGTCACTTTTGGAAGTAAAAACTGCCACAAGAACAATCGGTTTTAACTTTATTTTTCTTTTAACCGTTTTTATATATTCTGTTTGATGTCAGCTACCACCCCTACTCAGAATAAAATGTTTTTGTATTCACAGAGTAGCGGTCCGTAAGTCCATAGCACTTGGTAGAAGTTGGATCAACTTTATCTTCACCTGTGTTGGTGGACACGTGATATAAATGTAAATCTAATATATTCTGGTATGCAGGAGATTGTAAGGTCAGGGATTAAATCCCTGCAGGGTGCCCATTTTTGTAGGGAACATAAGAATATCATGGGGGTTCCCCTCTTCGGTGGCCGCATGGTCTAACATGCTACTCTCGTGTTAGACTAGATTTCCGAAGACAGGTAGATCGACGCTCAATCCCGGTATGATGCACTGAGGGTGGTTTTTCTAAATTGTTTTCCAATCTCCCTCCTTGTAAATGCGGTTGAACTTCCTCTAAATTATACATACTCATCCCGAATACATTACTGTAATTAGTACATAGGCTCGAACGAGCAGTAAGATGTGGTTATAAAACATTATCCTGGGTTTTGGTATGCATTGGTGAGGAAAATGGTTTTGAATTGCTTATAGTTTATATTTAATTAAAACTATCACTCTCTAGTCCTCCGTTAAATAGAGATATTTGGTTTATCATTTTATCCAAGAGTAAAACTAAAAATATACTTCCTACCCTTCAACCAAGGAGAGTTAATCTGATGTAAGATTTTAGTTTAAAATCAAAGCAAGCAATATGAACAATTACCTACTTCATTATGTAATATGTCAAATACACGTTTTTTGAGCAGTACTCCTTTCATTAAAGCAATTCGCTTTAATTATATCTGATAAAATCTTCATTGTGATGTTTGAGATAAGGAGACACAATCGATAGTAACTTATTTGTGACACAACATTAAATTTTTAATTTGAAATAGTAGACATCCTTATAAGACTCTATTCACAACAAAAGAAGACATTTAAAGACTTGGAAATGTTAATAGCGGTCAATTAGCCACCAGTATAGATTTTCCCTCTCTTTTATTTACTTGCCATGATTCAGTAGCATCTAAAGCATGTGTAAGCACCAACATTTACTTGAAGAGAGAGTGGGAGACTCTTATACAATAAATCAACTAAGTATATCGCGATGAGATTCAAACACAGACCTCCTCATCACTGGCAATCTGTACAGAAATAGACCAACCCATTTATCCACGGGCCAACGAGTTTTTGAGTCAACATTGTTTGTTCTGGATTCCAGTGACTAGGAGGTAGTTTTCCTAAACCTTTATTCGATCTTTCCTTCACGTAAATGCAGGTACACTTCCTCTAAATTCCACTTCCTCATCTCTACCACACCAGTGTGTGTATGTGGATAGACCGGATGCGGTGCAAATTTAAAAAAACTGTGTAGCACATAAATCAGCCTCAGAATTAAAAAATTGTAACACATATTCAGATGTATCCGAGTTTGAAGAAGGGCGTGTGTTGCCAAACTTCCGCCAGAGGCGCTGCACTCTTAAAGTTAGCGAGCTCTCCGGGTCAGGAGAGGAAAGTCGGAACAATTCCTGCGGTCCACAGCGTCTCTCTCTCCCCCATGCTCCAATTCCGGTCACGTGGTCAGGCGGGACGCGCTTCCCCATCTGTCGCGCACCCTCCCTTCCCCTCAACAACCAACACGCCCGTCTATACATACATCTCTCTTAAGGAAAAACACATTTTCTGGTAGAGCTCACTGCGTGGTTTTACAGAGGCTGTTCCGTCTATAGCTCTCCCCTCTCTTATTATTCCTCAGCCCTCTCTCTCTCATTTCTACTTCGAATATCTGGCTCATTTTTTTTAAATGTCATATTTCGCTTTAGTTTCCCAGTTTGTATTTGTTAAATTCGCCACGTCTGTTTGTACAAATCTGGCTGCACTGTTTGTCTCGGCTGTTCTGAGCGGTAGAAATACTATCACAAGTTTGTCTTGGTGTTCTTAATTACTTTTATTATAATTGCTGTGGTCCATCTCCGAGTATCATTGGTTAGAAAGGTCAACCAAAAGTTAAGAGGATTCGGGTTTGATTCAGAGTGTGGTGGACGAAGGGGGAAACAGCTTTTTTTGGTATCACTGCGTCGTATTACCTGTTCATGTCATACGCATGTGATAATTGCCCTAACAGGGTAGAAATGAGGTAAAAATAATTTTAGAGGTAACCACCTTGCATTTGCATGGAAGGATAGTGGGAAAACATAAAAAAACAACTCAATAGACGCTATCTGAAAACCGATATTCGCGGTATTAACAGGACAGTCTAGCACGAGAGTGACTATTAAAACATTTCACCCACTGAAGCGTGATCAAATAGTTATTGTACATTCTAATTTTAAATTTATTAAATATAGATGTTTGAAATGGGTGTGTATAATTAGAATTTCTGTCTTAATATAAAGTAGATTTGTAAGTCGTGTAATGACGTAATTTGTATTTTAAAACGTCCTCGTTCCTCCCAATAGTAAATAAAATACCATTTCTTATAAAAATAATAATTCCCTATTTCCTGAATGCAAGACAGCTATGCTGTACCTTTGGAAGTAGTAAAATAAATGTATTTTTAACGGTGTAGGCTTTGTTCGTATACTAAGACTGTTTATCCACCTCTAGGTTTCACATCTCTACCCAAATATTTGCCTAGGTTGGTTTTAATTGAGTAGTAGTATATATACATATATATACACATATATATATACTACTATATATATATATATATTATATTGATAAATACCCCACGTGGGCACGTTGGCTAAGAGTGAACTAAGCATGGTTTAGTTTTCTGACGACAGGGATGGCAAGGTTCAAATTTTGACTGGGTTTATTGAGGTTAATTCCCACTCTATCGCCATTAAAATTCTTCCACGTTTTCTTTTAACTGTACTTTCCTCATCCCAATCCCATTGGGGGATTTTAATTCGTGTAGTTTGTATGGTTATTAAGATATCATACACACAAACAATACCTCTTTCATGAATATTTTAATTATTTTTAAGTGCTCCGTTTTAATGACCGATTTTAGCAGCGCTTCTAAACCGTCAGTGGCAGAGTTTATATTTATTACCGTTCATCCTCTGCTCTTTATTTTATTTTTTCTTCTGAATTTTGTAATAAAATGAGCCTTCAAGAGGAAATACCTGCACTTGAAATATTAGTTAAAAAATATATACAGGTTGGGCTGAAACGATTAGTAACTGGAAAATTAACACTTTAATTGAATGGTAAATATTCACTAGCTAAATAAAACCAAATTACACACTACATATTTTGACTTTTTGAAGATAGTGTCAATCAGATGAGCTTCACCGGACTTCAGACAAACCTCAGCTCGTTGTCCATCACTTTCCTCAACATAGATTGTCTAATTGTTTCTTGCCCACCCTCTATATTATATACATTAATATATATATAAAGTATGTCTATAATTTTATGACGTGTCTAATACTGGATTCAATCTCTTTTTTCCACAGTTCAGATTTATATGCTATTCAACAAATTCTTGGCAATAACAAACCAATACCTCACCAATAAATAACTCCCCAACGTTGGCCTAACGTTACCAAAAATTCTATTTAAAATCATAAAATGATTAAATTTAAAAAGAAAACCATCCGGTTTTTCGTGGTCATCTGTAGGAAAAACCATTGGAAACTGTCTGTGCTGTAAGATTGCGCTTGGCCAATCGCGAAGGTAAGCAACCGTAAGCGGTACCAACGCTGCCTAACGAAGCACGATTTTAAATTGTCATTTTCCCACGGATGGCTGAAATACACGCGGATATTTCTCGAGGCTGAGCTAATCAATGTACGACCCACATGGGCTCTTAGTACTGTAAAATAAACAGTGAAGTGTTTTATTCAGAAAAATTAAAATAGACTTTTAGAACAATACATAAATGATTTATAAACCAATCTATCTTACTTTCATAGTTTTAATTGCGTGATCATGGCATTTGTGTCAGTCCATAATATGATATACAACATTAATATAAATTAAAGTAAATATAGTTTTTTTTACATCACCCACAATAGCTAAGAGGTAGTGACGCTTATATTGATTAAATGTTAATTTATTTAATGTCTGGTAACTATATTTTGGTATTTAGTCTGAAGTTGTTTATTTGAGGAATATTTGCTTGTTACAGGCATAACTCCTTAAATAACATGTTTAATATTTTGGAAAGGAGAGACTAAAGCCACTATCTATGATGCCACTTATGTTTATAGAATATCTAATTTATCAATACAAGTGCGCGTGGCGTACTTTCCCCTACAATTTAATTGTATTACAGAAGTAAGAAAAGCAGAATGGTTGACCTTCTTTTTCAAATTTGGATTTTGCTGACTCAAGGTCGTAGCCAGGGGGAGGTTTTGGGGGTTGAAAACCCCCCTGAAATTTATGAACAAGATATATATGGCTTTATTTACGGCCCAAAAATATCAAAATTAAGATACAAGCACAATTTAGGCTGCTTTGTTACCATAAAAAAGCACTTCTTGAAGTGTTTAATTATTATAATTTTTTCTAGATTCCGGCAATTGGAGGATATGTCCTCCCCTCCCCCCAGAAATTATTGGATGGCTATGGCCTTGCCCTGACTATCACAGATTTTCCAGTATTTTATATACAAAAAAAAACCCCACTTGTTTAATTGTTTTCTATAAAATAATTTCAACAAACAAAACATTTTAGTGCTCTTTGCAAAATTACGTGAGAATTGGTGTTATATTATTTTCTCTTATGCTGGGTTTGGATCCTCAAACTTACATTTAAAAAAATGTATTGCAAAATTATCTAACAATTCCAGTGACTTTCAAAAATGTCCATGAATTCTCTCTGACTTTTTATTGATATACCAATTTCATAGACTTTCACAATTTTTCCAGCTGCATATCAACTCCGAGTAAAAGTAAATTGCAGACTAAACGTGAGAACAGCAAGCAACGCTGCTAAGACATGCTGATAAAAATGCTCATAGAAATGTTCACTAACACCACACTCTCCTATTAACCCTGCAAAGTATTTTGTGTCGACCCGTAGTTCACTTGTTTTCATACCATCTCACTTACAGCTCGGCGGTTGGAAGTCAAGTTAGTTCGCGCATTGTTGCTCTAGTGTCATCGATCACACCCCCTTTCCCCTCCAACTTTAATTCTCCCTCTCTTTTCTCCCTCGTCAGAGATGTGGAAGGGAGGGGAAAGACTCTTCTAGCTTAGGCACGGAAAAGATTTCCATATCTCGAATAAAATGAGAGAAAACTTTCACTTCCACGAACGAACGGCTGAGCTTCTAAAATAGCGTCGAGTCTCTTGGGGTCACAAAACTGAAGAAATTCACTAAAATAATTAAGATATTCACTTAGAAAAAAGTTAAACTCACCTCGGTTTTTGTGTGGTCTAAGGCTTTACTCTCATAATATATTGGTTTGCCGGTGACAGGGAGATCGGGGTTCGAATCTTGTTTGAGTATGATGAGGGTGGTTTTAACTAAATGGTTTCCCATTCTATCTCTCTATGAACAGTTTTGCTAATTTCCTCAAAATTAAAACTTTATCAATTTATAAATCATTAGAATACATATTTGGATAACCCGAGTGGATAGTAACAAGCAGTGTACAAAATAATAAAAGAAGGTAAATGGCTTTCCGCACTTACAGTAATTACACTGATGAGGCAGGGATGAAAAAAAATAGAACTTGAAGAAAATTTTACCGAATTTACGCGAAGTGAAAGTGGAAATACTTAAGGAAATAGTACCCTCATTTCACTCAGCAAGGAAGTGAACCTCAACGTATCCTTAATTGGCGAAACAGACTGTGCGACTTTGATGGCTTTGTCCATGTGCCCACCGAATGGGAAAACTTTCTAAAACTTATTTCATAAACAAATATTATATTAACATTTAGTTAAGTTTGACAACATCTAAATGACTTGCAATTGTATTAATTGCCTCTGTACATAAGTGTTGCTAGTTGTAATAAATCAAAAAATATTGATTTAAAGTCCACTGTTTATTACTACACTTCTGTTATGTACTCATATTTATACATATTTTAATTTAGAGTAAATGTTCTTATATTAATTTTTTTTAGCACTGTGTCTTTCTACCTGTTCAGGTTATATGTATATGTATTAATTATAAAAATAGACACGAACATAAATAAACTATGATACAATTCATGTCTTTTAAAAAAAATTCAATAATTTGACTAGAAAATGCCTTAATAAATTAAGACATTTCAGAAATTGTATATGTGAGACATTCCCTCAAATATATAAATCAATTACTCTTGTAATTATATTAGTATTATACAAACCTATTTTTAATTATAATAATACATAATGAATATTAAAAATCAGGGTATTGACTTTGATTAACTAAAAGTTAATATATGATGATCTAAAAATAATCAAAAATTACTTAAATACACAAATCATGACCTAAAAATCTGAACACAAACTCGTTATGAATGCCCACGAAAAATAAACATTCACTTCGCAAATGGAAAAAACTAGAACATTATGCGATGCCTTTAACAACTAAACTCTTACATCCTGCTTGGTATAATATTAATTTGAAAATGTCACCTTCAAACGCAACCCTCTACAACTTAGTTGCAAAGTCTCACCAGGAATTTGCGTTTTCCAACCAAATAAGCAAAGAGGGTATAAAGTTTATTACATTGTGTTCTAATTTCGACAACCATACGTTAAAATATGTTATGCTTTATTATTTATGCTCATGTAAAAGATGGATAACATTTAAAAAAATATACTGATTAAAGATAAATGTTTATAAATTACTCGAAGATATCAAAAAATACTTAAAAAATGACTCCGAAAAAGTAAATATTAAATAATAATCTAAAAGGACATAAAATAATCAAATCCTACAAAAATATGTTTCCACAACGAGGGGAGGATAGCGGACAATCTTGTCCGAAAGTATTAATCGCGGCCATAGAAACAAAATTAAAAATGTTAATTACACAGTTAATTTTAAAACATTAAAACCAGGAGTTTGAAGTAAATCTAATGAACCGAGATATTTGACCGCCTTGATGAACACGTAATTGATAACGGAAATGGTTAATTTAATATAGTTGTATTTATTTACAATAGAATACTATCCGTGAGTGCTAAAGGTATATATTTCTTAACTAGCTTACCACTCTCTTTCCATGTAAATGAAGGTACACGTACTCAAAATTATACCTCCCTCATCTCTACGACACTAGCATAATTAAATGCATACATTGCGGATTGTTAATGAAACGCCATGTATTAATTATAAATTAATTAATAAAAAAAAGTTTGTCACTAAAATTTCACATTCATGCCTCCTCCCCTGAGCCGTCAGAGCCTCAACTGAATTCAAAACATGGAAATAAGTCTCTTTATCTCTGTCGCAGAGAAGCGAATGTAATCTGGCATACTGCGAACGTTCACTGGAGTGTAAGCAATGTGGGTTAAATGACTGGTCTTTATTCCTTGCATGGCGTGTACCAGGGATTTCGTTAGCACCCTCACCCCCTCCCTCATGCCTCTCTTGTTGCCAGTGTTCACAGGATGAAGAGTTTTATATCCCTCTCTCTCTATCTCTTGCTCTCTCTACGCCTGAGGAAATCAGTGCTGTACGTGGGACAACTCATCAGGAAAAATCGTACATTGAGGGAAAAGGGGGAAGAGGGTGGGAAAAGATTGGGAGAAAAGATATCAAAAGAGAATTGATTGAGGAGAAAAGGAAAGGGTATAGTATAGGAAAAAACGATTGTGACAGTGGGAAATGAGAGGGGGGGGGGGTAGAAGAAATTATATATTGTGAAAAGAAAGTAGGCGTGATTAAGGAGTGTTAAAAGTTGTGAACTTCTTGAATTATCTTGTTTTTAAACAATAGGAAAATACGCTTAAAATAGGTGTGCTGATGAATAAATTATCGTGTATATAGTATTTAGAAAATTGTTAACTACATTGACGATGCTATTCTTTTCTTAGGGCTCAAGGGTGTCAATATATTATAAGAAAATATCCAGACACTTATGGATTTCTTGGTGACCATACTGCTCAAAAACTTAAAACACAAACTAGAATAATCCTATTGGTATCTTAAAATTTGCTGTTTCTCTAATAAAATATTAATTTATTTGTTTGAGTAGAGCAAGTTCAAGGTTTCTAATCATTTAATAAGAATAAATATGACATTTAACGTGAAAAATCTTTTAAAACATGGTAAAATATATTTTTTTTAATATTATAGGAACATTAATAATACTTGTATTCTTCATCCAAGCACGTATCGTATTTTGAAAAAACAAACCACAAATCACTTCTTTAGCATGGGATTTCTAGACGTCTGCAACGCGTCTCAGTGCTCCGGTATGCAGCACTCTTAGTAGTGGGTGTTAAAAGTATAACCTAACGGGGCCCATGGATAAAGACTAGCCCTTCAATCGAATCATTATTATTACATCTTTAAAACAAGAAGTAAAATTATTTGGTTATCCCCACGCCACGGTGGTCATGTGGTCCAAGGTGTTTTTCTTACCTGGTTTAGTTTACCAATGATGGGGAGGTTAGGGTTATAGTCTCGTCCGGATGTACTGAGGTGTATTTTCCCAATTAGTTTTACCCTTTACCTTCATGCAAATGCAGAAATATTTTCTATTAATTCCACCTGCCTAGTCCCTACTCCAGTAGCGTAATAATCTGACACACTGAAGAGATAGTAGAAACTCAACGTAAAACATATTTGGGGGTAAAACCATAACAGAAGATGCTGAACAAGTTGTTTTTAGATCCCTTTTATGTATAGATTAAATGTACAATTTTAAGACCTAAAATAATGGACAAGCGCACTAAATATAAAGATCATTTAATCTAGTTTTTCTGGTTAAAGGGAGCTCAGAGCTCAAATCCAGGCTTCTTTTTCCAAAATTGTTTTTCACTTTACCTCAACGTAAAGTGGGTACATTTTCTGATTCGGTGTTTATTTGCAATGTGCCACACATAACTGTTTCGCGGTCAACATACTCAAAGCATGTCAGGTGCTCACATGACCCATTTTTGAAAGCCATGTAAAAACAATCTTAGTGCAGAATGCGAATTTATTATGCTAATCGTCGTATCCAGGCAATAAATCACTAATAGACATTCTCATTTTTTAATAAGAGGAATTGTAGTAAATCCTGGGGACTCAGACATACTATAATTTTTGTGTATGCTTTAACTACTTGTTTATATCAATGGGAGCCATTGCATATACCATCCATAAATTAATCGATTAGCATTATATATATATCTGAAGTCTTTCGGGGTCGTAAACCCTGCAGTGCTGGCGCCAAATCTCACAGACCCCGAGCAGTTTTTTTCGTTGACTGTGGAATGTGGTGAGGGATTATAAACGGGTACTTCTTTCTAGCTTCTTGTTTTACCCTTCAGTCTGACTCTAGCTTTTGTCGAATCAGTTTGAATTTTTTTAAACAGAGATAATAGTGTTTCGGGTCTTTTAGACTTTGTACCACTGTTTATGATACTAATAATAATAGCCTAATATCAGTTACTATTTTGCATCCGGTGTAACATTTGTATCATGTTAATGTTATATTAGTATTTGGTTCTTGTTTTGTGATAAAATTAAATTGTATAAGTTATTTATTCAATCTAAGAAAACATGTTTTATGAATGAGAGAAAGAACATTTATACTAAATTGCGACCAAGCGAGTCAAGCACATTAGGTTTCCAAGAATATGTTATGTTTAATTCATATGCACATAGAAAAGGTAAGAACGTAATTTTAGCAAAGAGCATGCATCGTAATGCTGGAATTGATCCCAATGATGAGAAAAATAAACCCGAGATCATATGCTCTCTTAAATGTTACAGGTATAAATGCACAGATAATTTACATTGCTAATAAGCCCAAAGATAATACTATCTGCAGAAAACCTTTGAAACTATTTGTATTAACTTTATAAAATGACCTCTTACAATGCAGAGCATTATTGGCTAATCTTCCTTTGTAAGTTCGAAAAAGATGACAAGAAGTACACTCAACTCTCGATTCTACGACCTTTCATGGTTCCCTGGAAAAGGTTCGTTATTTCGAAGGGGTCGTTATTGGAATTTTAACAGATTTTGTTCCACCCCTGACCTTCATACGAAAAAATTGCATTTTTTAGACAATACGTGAAAAAGTAAATAAAATAAAACCTACCTATTTTTTGAAGAAGGTACTCCTTTCACTCAATTCGTCAAAATTATAAGTTCGTATCAAATAAAAAAATAGCGTGGGTCATAAAAAATCGTTCACAAAATCCAACCAAAAACGTAACCAAATCAAAATAACAATGTTAAACAATAGCATGGGTCGTCAAAAATTGTTCACAAAATCAAACCAAAATAGTAACCAAATCGAGAATCGAAATAACAATGGCAAAAGCAAGCTTGGCGCGTGATGTAGCGGCAGTCGCGCGCGGGGAAACATTGTCTTGCTTGTGGGAGAGGGTGGACAAAGTCAAGTGATATTGTCTGGCATTGATGAGGTGGTGTCTTTTTTTTATACCTGACCCACCCCAGCTACTAGTAATACAGCGCTTACAAAGATAATTGCAACGCAGCGACCTAAATAAATGCAACAAACACATTTTAGAGCAGATTTGCTTAAAACTTTTCAACCTTTTTCCCCACATTTTTCACGGTTCCCCAAAAAAGGGTCGTTACTTCGAGAGGGACGCTATTCCCGGGGTCGTAGAATTGAGAGTTGACTGTAGCTGGAATATCGCTTCAAACAAATACAACAAAAAGTATTTTTAATTAAAATAAATTGTGCTTAAGCCATGCAGAATTTTCATGCCATGAGTGACTATTTTTACACCAAATGAACAATTAACAAATATGTTAAAGTTATTAAAACTTTTTAATATAAAATATAAGAAAGAATATCTTAAAGTGAGTACAATATTTACTTTCTCGCTATCTTACAGGTATAGAAAGTATTGTTATCGTCAAAAAAAATCAATCTCAAGATTTTGATAAATATTGACGTTTCATGACCCCCAGATCAAAAAAAGTGGTTTTTGATTCTCTGTTTGTCTGTCTGTCTGTACATCCAACTAGAGCCTAAACTATTTTACCAATCGGGCTAAAACATGGAATTGGATATCTAAAACCCGAAAGTTAAGGGTAGTTTACTGAAGGGCAAAAAGAGAAAAAGTCGATTTTATCAAAATCGGTTTCAACGATTTTGATTAAATTTCATTTTTAAACATTTATAAATATTTCAAATAAAGTGGCTTCTCTCAATATTTCGGCAAAACTACTTTAAAGGCTATGGTCTGATACGTTTTTTATAATATATCCTAAGCTATTTGAGATATGAAATTACTTATCGTTACAAACATGAAGGTCTCTTTATAATATAATAAATAAACTGGATATTTTTATTTTACCATGAAAATGAATTTTAGGATACTTTACAGAAGTAGAAACTTCCGTATCTCCGCAACTATTAGAGATATTAAATAACTTATCGCTGCAAAACTGTAGTACAATTAAAAATAAAAAACTTTTATATGAAATATATTTTTATGAATCCAACAGTTTATGAGATATTGGCCAATATATTAATACAATTTTGTGAACTTTAGTTGTAAAGAGATACTACTTAAGTCTTAACACAATAATTTTCCAATGCCATAGAGTAATTAAATATAAGTAAGTCACTAAATGATTATGTTGTTTTTCCTTAAACCTCTTAGGACAAATGTTTGTACAACAATGATCTATATCCATTTTAGACTCAATAGTCAATATTTACATTTTTTATCTGTCAAAATTTATAAATGCGGAATTTAATAGCAATGCGATGGCATCAAGATTTGCAACACCTAATAAAATGTCGAAAATTTTAACTGGAAGTGGAACTTTTAATACGAAGTGTTGACCCTTGTTGACCCAACATTGATCTTTTTTTTATCGGTTCAAACATAAAAATAAGGACATTAATTATTTAAAAACAAAATTATAAAATTTAAAACCACGACTTTAAAAAAAGTTTTAGATAAGTTTAATGCAATCTATGCTTGGGTTTGCTAGTGTATATTATTTAGTCTCACATACATAACGAGTTTTGAATAAATATCTTCATTTTCAAACAATAGAACGAGAAAGTCCGTGCGGAGTTCCATTCAATTTTTTTTTGCATATTGTGCGAAATATGTTGATTCACCGTAAATATATATCATAAAATTTAAAAAGGTTAAGATTTATTTATAATGCAGTCATTTATTACATATATTAAAATAGATAATAAAAAATTAACAAATTTTTTAAGTTCTTTCCCTCCCACTCACCAAAAACTAAAATGGGTCTCTTAGACTAGGTGCTAGCACTCATGACATATTCAAGGACGCCAGCACCGCAGGGTTGCACGAGTTTCCCAGGCACAGTTCAATGATTTAATTAAAATATAATCTGAAAGGGTAGTAAGATGCGGTGTTAAAAATATTTAAACCTACGCCGAATTCCCTGAATAAGGTAAATGTGGCCTCTCTTTTCCAGGAGATGAAACGTGGGTTTCAATTAAATCCGTCAAATCATGCTTTAATACGGAATGATGGAACACCTCTAGGTTCTAGAGTAAAACCGATATAACATATTTCCCGTATCCAGGTGATTATACTTTTTTTTTCAATTGAACTACTCATTATTTAAAACTCATGCTTTCAATAATGAGTGATACTAGTTTAAGTATCACAATGAAAAGAACATGGGTGCATTTTTGCGATGGTAACTAGTCAAACATCAGGCCAGCGACTGACAACTATGGTTTCGTGCTAACCGGTTTAGGTTTGTTTGTGGTATAATATTCTCTTAACCATAGTAACCACATGAAAGACGTAAACTAATTATTAAACAAATGTAGATTTAGCTTGTTTTTTAAGTCAATCATTCATACAATTAGTTTTGTTACCTCATTCTGTGAATTAGGGTAAATATGATTTGAAAGTCAACTACGAAACATGATAAAAGCACTTTATGATAATAAAAAGTATTTTGTCTGCATGGTGTATCTGTTATATATCAACATTTTCTTACCTACTTTCAAACATATCCGTTAATTATAATTATCATTTAATTAAAGTAATTGAATTGATGATTATACATTGTGTTACCTGCTTCCCTGCCTTATTTGACATGTTATCCCAAATGAGTGCACAGCCATTTTGGTTGTCTTACCTAGAACAAAAGAGAGTATACATTAGCAATTAATGGAAAATATTTTATATGTAAATTTTTTTTACATCAAAGAAATTCAATTTTTACTTTAATAAAACATGTATTATATGTATATTTATTAACTATCAACAAACTTTATAGTTGAAATATTTGTCAATTAACAAATATATATAATCAATGCATTAAGTTGTTACATCATTCTAAACATAATTAATTTTAAATTGCAGTACATATTTAACTATATTTAAAAGTTTTCATATTAATTTAATGTTTAAAATTGGTCATAGATTAACAATAGTTTTTATTTTAAAGAAATATTTGTCCGCTGGGTTATAATAAAGTAAAGTATTGTTTAATAAATTTTGTGTTAGTTGAATAGTTAATTATATATTATTCTTATACCCTTTATGCTACCAAACTCTATTTATACTCCCATAGCTATATAATAACATGTATACACCTCTAGTTACATGAATATACATAAAAACACGAATCCTCTAAAGAATGTTTTAACAGCTGTATGCAAATGTATTTTACTAAATAATATTTCTATGCAAATTTCAGTAATTAACTGTCCACATTTCGTTAGTAAATATTTGACAAATTGAAAATAAATTAATACACAATAAATCAAACTTTTACACAACTTACAATAATATATTCGCATAACATAAATATTTAATTTTCATATAATCATATATATTCCAATTTCATAAACATTTATAGAAAATATAATTAATGATTTTAAAACTATTGATGAGTAGTAAAGTGTCGACTTTTCATCACCAGCTAAAAAACTGTTTATATGTATCTGAATTATTTTACTACTACCATTTAAAAGATACATTTACAATCAAATTAATGAAATGTGAATTGGGTAAATCACCCTCCTTCGACCAGTCATCACACTGTGTAAGGTGTCAGAGTTGCAAAAGAATAGATTGCAGAAGATGGGTACAAATTCGAATCTAGTAAAGTGTAGGCTTGTGCGTTTTGGGTTTCCATATTTGATTAATAATTGTGGTCATCCTATTTCCTCTCTATGCCAATTCAAGGGCATTTCCTATTGACATTTTTCTTTGACCCTACTCTATGAATTAAGAAGTCTGTAATCACATTGTTCAATGAAAAATTAGAGAGCTACAAGATATTAAAATGAAGTCTAATATAAATTTAAACCATAAAACCTAATTAATATAAGTTCTATTTTACTTTACATTATATAAATTTATTTTTAGATTGTTAAAGTTGATGCATTTTAATGTCATACACGACTTAAATAGTTTACAATCACTTTTAAATAAATAAATGATTAAACCGTTAATCTACCCACATACATGGGGAAATTAATTAAGGCGTCACCCGCTTCGGTGACCACGTGGTCTAACGCACTACTACTCATGTTAGAATAGACTTCCGATGATGGGGCGATCGGGGTTTGATCCCGGTCGGGTGCAGTGAGAGTGTAGTTTTTTTAAATGGGTTCTACACTCTCCCTCTCTGCAAATTCAGGTATATTTCCTCTGAAGTAAGCCTTACTGATTCCTAAACCATTTGTGTAATTAGTACATAGGTGTATAACCCGAGAACGGGTAATAAGAGGTGGTGCTAAAAAAACCAAAGGCGCTAGTCTGGTCTTGTCTGGTCTGGTTTCCCGGAGACTGGGAGGTTTGGGCTTAAATTCTGCATGAGTTGACTGGCGTGGTGACAAAATTAATTTTAAAATCCAGGTTCTAATTGGACGGGGAACCTCATTGGTAGCTATGCGGACTAAACATTTGGCTAGTACGTGAAGGTGTTGAAGCGCAAATACCAGCTAGATCAACTATAAATAGGTGTTGTTCCTCTTTAGTTTCCCCTCGCTTATTCACGCAAATATGGGTAAATTCTCTATAAACTCTATAATACTAATACTAAACTTAGCGGCATAGTTAAAAATGTTGCTACTAAGAAGGAATGAAAAAAGAAACGCTGTTTGAGTCGACAAACGAAGAGCACAATACACTTCTCTCAAATCCCCCCCTCGATATGTAAATATAAACAAGCGAAAAACTGAAACAAAAAAGAGAGGGAGTGAGATTGCGGACAGGATACGTTTTAATGGTGTCCGTATCAGCTCTTAAGTTGCTAAGAGCGTCGTTAAACACGGCTAGGCTTGGGCAACAACCGTTGATTACATTCTCTAACGAGTCCAGAATGAAATTAATGCGCGTTAGAAGAATTCTTTACTGCAAGACGTTGCAATCCTTGGAGCGCCCCCGTAATGAATGGATACCATCAGTATTGGTGGATATTGAGGAATGACTCGTAAGCCTGACTTCGAGGTAGAAGGTCAAGGTTCATTATCAGCTGGTGACCTTGATTTTTTTAAAGACATCCTATCATCCCACTGAGAATTTTACATTATTTACAACAATGAGAAAGGAGAGTAAGATAAAATCAAGAGAAAATATAGCCGAGTTTGCTTGGAGGTAAGATAGAAAACCATTTAGTAAAATACCTCAATACATCCGACTCTGATTCAAGTCTTGACCTACTATTTATTATAAAACTAAACAAGACGAGATCAATGCCATCAAACACGTGCTCAACGATGCTGATCGTTGCATAATTGATGGACCTAACATTTTTACATAACATTAAGAATTAGTGGCTATAATAGCTCGACTTGGGTAACTCATATGATCACGTTTGAAAAAACCAGACGCTGATAATAATATATTATTAATCTTTATTTCGGCGTTTCACTATTTGTTAAAATTTTCATGTTGGTATTCACTAGTATTAGCACCATCAAGTCTCCTCATAATGTTTGTTCTTTTAGGCATAACAATTTTAATTTATGGCAAAATGTTTTAGGAATAAAGGATACAAATAAAACCAGCATTTTTCCCCATCACGTCTTACTACTCGTTCAAGCTTGTGGAGTGTAATATATATCCCTGTCTGGAATTAACTGTCCAGTACTCTTGTTTTAGGAGACATACGGTGAGATGTTCAAGCAGCGATGGCTACCTGCTACTGCACCTGGAGTCGCGTGGCTACGGTCGCAACAGACCGTGGTGACACTAGCCACACGCGATAGTCAAATGGGGTGTTTTACAAGACACGGCTCCAGCCACACTCATCATTAGATTTCAAGTGACAATTTTTTTTTAATATTTTGAGGGAGGAAGAAGGTGTCAACGAGAAAATTGTAATGTGTTTGCACAGCAGAAGGGAAAAAATCCAACTAATTTAGACCCATATATGCATATCCTTGTACTTTGGATGTTTTAAATCGTTTAGCATAGATGTTAGGATACTAACACACACAGCAACATATCCTCTGAGTGGTTCGCTATCACTCTTTGAGTTTTATTTATTTAAACATTTTAAAAATAGATTAATACACCAAATATACCAAAAATACGAAATGTTGCTACAACTCTAGCACTCTCTATGTTGCTATAGCAGCAAGTAAATCCTCGCTTCTCCTATCAAGTAGAAGAAGTGGCGATTACAATTACAAAATTATAACATGAAGGTTTTGGAAGGATTATACATAAGATGAATATACAAGTATAACGAATAAGTTTATTTAAATATAAACAAGAGAAATAGAATTACATATTTTTAATTAGATATTTGATCAAACAGTGCATTGTTATTAAATATAAATTATTAATTTATCATTGTCGTATACTTCCCAATGGCAGGACTATAAATACGCTCCTTGATGACTAGGAACTATCAGAAGTAAGATTGAACATATAGTTTAGTATAGTAACTCTAGGCAACAAATTTTAAGGTTAATCAATCCACTATTAAATCCTAGTTTTATAGATTTACTATGTAGGAAGTTATATAAGCTAGCGAGTTTGAATTAACAACACAGAGAGGTACGAAAACCTAAGAATAAACTCTAGAAGACGAACTAGCATATTACAAATAGTAAATGGCAAGCTATCAGGCATATATGCGATTAGATTACGATGGCTGGTCAATTCCTAATAAGTACTGCCTGGACATTCAATAGTATATTTATACTTGAACCCTAACTTGGGCACACAATAAATAGTACAAACAATAATGGTTTTACTTAATACAAATGGTGCCTAAAGGGGCCGGAGATAAAGCACTATCCCCGTGGGCTACTGCTACGAATTAATAGTGCTCCCACAGGTTGCGCTCCGTAGATAGTTTTAAAAAAAACAGTGACTGCTCTTTGTCGCCGAGCTAACTAGGTAATTGAAGAAAACTTTATATAACCTGATTTCCGCCATAAAGAGATCCTAAACATGGTCATACCGTTTAGGGAGTCATTATTATTCCCAAATATATAACACTATGTCTTAAGGACTAAGAAAAGGTATTCAGACACTCTGACATAGTAAATAAAGTCGTATGGACCTAGATAAATAGAGTATTAAACCCTTCAATCTAAACTAGATCATATGGGCATAGGAAAATATGTCATAATTTTGACAAACAACTATGTATTATGGACATAGAAAAAGAGCGTTAAGTCTCACATTCAAAACTATTCCTTATGAGCATAGAAAATAAAGTCAGACATTCTGATACAAAAAACTATGTCTGATGAACACTGAAAATAGTCAGGAATTCTGACACAAAAACTATGTCCGGACATAGAAAATAAAGCAAGACATGCTGACACAAAAACTATGTCTGATGGACATAGAAAATAAAGTAAGACATGCTGACACAAAAAACTATGTCTGATGAACATAGTTAAAGAAGTGTTACGAATCAATCTCAGATTCTAAATGTCAAATACTTAAAGTCCCAGATGAGGCTTCACCTTTGAATAGGTGGAAAGACCAACACCAGACACATCTTAGTCACCAGTAGTTTCTTCGGCGATGTAGATTTATGTCCTAGTACTTCCTCCATCGAAATGATAAAATAGAATACAAAATGTGAAGCGAGGAATGACTGTTATATAGTAACAGTACTGACGAGCTAGGGGAAGAGGGTTAAGTTGCAGAATTGCGCTGAATGACCACTAGCGCTCGTTGATGATGTGGCACCCAGAAAAAAACATCTCTGCCAGTTCTTCAAAGCGGAGCCAGTGAGTAAGATGTATTTTAGCTGATGGTCCTGGCATAATCAGCTGGGACAGATTTCCTAGAACTTTGGCGTTTTCCGGCAACATAAATCCACCTCGAGTTAATATCTGTCACACATTATTAGAATATATTATCTCTTGCATTCAATGTGTTAATTATATTTATGACATTTAATTGTACATGTTAAACAGCAGGTTAAAATTGCTATGTAAGCATTTCTCACTTCAACAGTGCTGCGACACGTGCCGCCATCACCTCATGTCACATACCAAACTAAAACTGCGCATGCGTGATGACTGCGACTCCAGCCGCATTCGCAGCGTTGACATTGCACCTTTAGTCTCGTAGTATAAACCTTACACCACACACAGGATATTTAGTAAACATATAACCGATTCAAATTCTCGGTTTGACAAATAAATTCGGCTTGGGGAGATTAATTACACGAAGAGCGCAATTAGGAATAATTGTTGTAAACAGACTCCATGCGCCTGGATGTTATACAACACGCTGTAGCTGTGAGGTTGTAGTGAAACGAGGAAGGTTTGGTATAATGGACTTTTGAGCTGGAATTGTACACTCAGTTTATTATATTAATAGATCCTCCTCTTTGATGTAGTGTAACACTTGATCTACTAAATTTCAAATCAGAATAATATTTAGTTAAATTAGGGGAACCCGAGGTTGAGAATAATTATAATTGGAGTAAAAATTGTGACTGTGTAGCAAAGATAAGTGTAATTCTTTTAGTAATACCTAGTACATATGTAATATAAGCATGACTAGATAAAGAACTAAGGAGACTAACGTCTTTTAAAAAATAATAGCGTGTTATATTTGAAATTTGTTCAAAAAACGTGGTAGACAACTTGTTCATATACTGTAAGTTAAGAAAGAAAATAGCCAACTTGCCAAATAAACATACTTTACTAAATCAATTAAGAGACAGCTGTATTTAATGTTTAAGTGTATTAATACAATTCAAAGATTTGTTAAATGTTTCTTATAAATGTGGGAAAAATAATTGATGAAAACAGATAGATTTATTTTCAATAAATTACATACATATTTTTTAAACCACATCTTACTACCTATTCTGGGTGTACTAATAAATTCGATGCTAATTACACTAGTGAAGTATTGCTTGGAAAAATTCATTAAATTAATACTCTTAGTACAGTTCAAATATTTGTATTTTTGTGAGATATCCATGTTCCTATAAAATGCTAGCATAATTGAAAGTGCATAGCACCTAGTCCATTTAAATGATTATAGATGTAGAATTCGGTGGTTTTCTGCCCGAAAGAAGTGTATTAATTAATTAATTTGAATAAATCTGTATTTAAATTTAGGTGTGTTTACAATCTATATATCATTTACATTAGTAGGCAAAAGTAATACGAGTATTGTGATAAGTTTTCTGACTCCATAAAACAGTGATTTAGTTCTTTATAAAAATATACTCAGCTGTAGGTTTAAAAAAATCACGTGTTTGAACTGTAGCTGGGATTTACTTCATATCCTGTATCTTTAACAATTAATAAAGTGAATTTCTGCATTTTTTCTCGCCGGGTTATTACAACTTGTTATAAGTTATAAGAACACACATATAAAAAAAAAGGAGATGGCAAGTAGGAGTGTGATCTTCAAACCATAGCTAGTAGAATGATACTTAAATACTTTCGGAGTATACATTTTATTTGGAAACTACTTTTACCCGGCGATGGTTCCTTCAGTCTTAAGATAGATACGACTCTCAACATTTTAATAACAAGATGACAAGTAGGGGTATGCTCTTCAAGACAGAGTTATTGTACTTTGTTCCTCCTCCTCCTTGCTGTTGGCATCACTTGTGCCACAGAGGAAAGGAAACTTGGAAACAGCTTTCACGGGACTCTTTGGTGACTAAATAGGTGACTTCGAGGGTGAACCAATTTTCTCTTAGCATTTATTGACAGCATACCAAAGCAGAGTTTTTGAACCAAGATTAAAATGTCTACAAACTTCTAGACTTGATCCGGCTGTTAATAAGTTCTTATGTTTAAAAAAAACTCTCACATCTTACTACTCTTACATATTATCCAAATATTTCACATTAATATGGTAGGGATGAAGGAGGTATAACATAGAACAAATATACCTGAATTTGAGGGAAGAAAGAGTAGGAAATAAATAGGATAAAATAACTTCAATATATCTGTCTGGGATTCGAAACCTGACCTTCCTGTCACCTGAAAATTAGACTAAGGGCCAGTTTCATAGTCAAATTTAGTACTCCTCAAGTGCGGCGCTACACTAAGTACATGACGACACCTACCTAAACCAGAATGGAATGGGCCGTTCTCGCATAGGAAACTGGCCCATTCCGGTTTAGGTAGGTGTCGTCTTGTACTTAGTGTAGCGCCGCACTTGAGGTGTACTAAATTTGACTATGAAACTGGCCCTAAGTGGGACTGATGTCTTAATATACATACCCACTGGTCTATTTAATTAAAGATAACAGTTTTTTTAGTTATTTTAGTAGCTTTATTTTAAGTGAGTGATCAAATTTAACTATATGTTATTTTTTAATAATTAAGTATAACATAAGCGTTATTAACGATTTTAACAAGAGCTAGAGAGGATTAGTGTTGTTCAGAAGATAAGAACAAGCATTAGCGTGGATAAGGTATGTAAAAACCATCGCCAATATTCCTGACATAGATTGTAAACACCACCTAACCATCCATCAGCTGCGAGTCTAAAGTCCTAGTCTTTGGGACTAATAGTGTGGTGTATAAATATTATATTTTAGGTACTAGACAATTATTAACTTTTATATTTAAAAAATAACATTATTTATAATAACTTTAGTAATGATTTACATATTATAGGATCTTATTATAATAATACATTTTTATTAGTGGTGAGATTAATTTTATATTTGTATGTGTGTTTAACGTCCGATACCTTAGCTCAGGTAGTAACGTGTATACCTACTGAGCTAATGACGAGATTACGATCAATTTAACGTTCACTTTACGTAAAGAAACTAGTGTGTGATCAGGATTGATGTAGCCTAATTTAACAAATATAGCGAAACACGGACATTGAGTGTTTGAAAACATCTTGTTCACTAAAATGAAACCAATTCATTTAGTGCTGATTAGGCTACACGTACTTGGAACAGAAGCTTATTGGATATACAAAATAAAGTGTAACAATAGGTTAAGACGTTTAAGAGTTCGTGAAATGCAGAAAATAAAAAATTATCAAAGAATTCATCTGTATACCATAAACAAACAAATGAAGTACTAATTAGCCCTGTTGACGTCACTCGCAACATGATTGGCTAGCGATGGCATGTGATATATTCACTTTACGTTCACTCAACGATAGCTTAACGTGAAAGTTCTCCCTGGACAACTCTTAAGTTTAGTGAACTGCATCGTGATGGCTTCCATTTAAAAAACACGAGACATTTTACATTATGTTACGCGAAAGTTAAGTGAACATTAATTTGGTCACTAACCTGGCATAAGAGTCTTGAGTTGGATTCCAGGTATGATCAAAACAGTAACCATTGTTGGAGTGTGGGTTTCTCATTCCACAGTGATTAATTAATTGTTGGAGGCTGTGTGTTGTGTATGTTCTAGATTTAAGTTAGTCTATAAATCGTATGATGATAGAGGGTCAGGCAGTCAAACGGAAATATTTCAGGAAGGGCTGGTGGGCGTGGTGGGTGGTTGTGACCGTGGGCGTCTAGACATCCGGAATTTAGTAGCCATGGAGTATTGCTCGAGTGAGCAGCGTGCGTTTTCCGTAAAGGCGTATTACAAAAATGTGGATAGTTTCGTTGGCGCTCAACGCACCTTCCGGCGAAAGTTTGGTCCCCAGCTCCCGTGCCTTCTGCAAAAGCTATCGGCCTGTGGGTGAGAAATTTTGAAGACACTGCTAGCATGATACAGAAAAGAGGTGGTAGTGAAAAAACCAGCTGTACTTTTGAAAATATTGGTTGTGTGAGTGTAGACTTAGCCAGAAGTCCGCGAAAATCGGTTGGACGACACAGAGTAGAACTTGGTCTCAGTAATCGAACCGTGAGAAGGATTATGAAGAATGACCTCCACTACCATCCAGACAAGATTCAGGTAGTGCAAGACCTCAGACCTAAAGATTGCAATAGCAGAGTACGCTTTTATCAACAGATGTTAAATCTCATTGAACAAACTGAGGCGTGTGTTCACAACTTATGAATGAGTGACGAAGCCCACTTTCACCATAGCGGCGTCATCAACAAACAGAATGTTCGGTACTGGGCCGAAAATAATCCACACAATCTCAATGAAAAACCCCTCCATACAGAAAAAGTGATAGTTTGTTGCTCAATGTCATCTCGTGGAATAATCGGCTCTTATTGTTTTGGAAATGAGCATAATAACAAGGTGATGGTGAACTCCGATCGTTACGCTGACATGTTGGTAACTTTTTCCCTGCCTGTACTTGATGATTATGACATAGATGAAAACACACTTTTCCAACAATATGGCGCAACTTGCCATACTGCTGGACTTTCAATGAATTTGCTTAGACTCGCATTTCCTGGCCGTCTCATCAGCAAGTCCGGCGATTTCCCTTGGCCTTCCCGTTCACCAGACTTGATGGCTCCTGACTATTTTCTCTGGGGATATCTTAAATCCCAGGTTTTCAAGGTGAACCCGCCAAGGACCAGGGATGATTTGAAGAAGCGAATTCGGCAAGAGGTCAATAACATTCCGTTGAAATGCTACACAACGTCATGGGCAGCTTCGCTCTCAGACTCCAACAATGTGTGCAAAACCAAGGACTCCATCTTACGGTCACAATCTTCCGAAAATGAACATTGTCCAGGTATACTAGTAATTTACACTCATTTACATTACATTTATGTAAAAAAATAGATAAGAAATAATTGTTTTCATTTTTGCGATTCTTTTTAATCTTGCCGTCTGACTGCCTCACTCTGCATAATTAGTCGGTTCATAAATTGCACATTAATAACTCAAGTAAAAAAAACCCGTTTAGTGTGAAGCGAGCCACTGTTTGGATCGTGGACATTTGATGTATACGTTTAGCTTCCACCAATATGTATATAGCATAAATATATATATTCCAAAATACGTCTTACGTCAGAAGGAATTGAAAAATTCCACCAGGGCTCTTTTTAAACTGTAAGCAACTTTACATTCTTAGTTATATAAATTTAGAATATTTTAATCTAACGCTTTTGGACGTGGTTTTTTATGCAAATTTACACATTTCTGGGATTAATGTAGAGAGTAACAGGGATTCTAGCCTTCTTTAAAGAAATTCAACCACTTGTTATTGTTACAACATAATTATATAAGCTACCAGTAGTAATTACTCAGGCGAAAAATCTCCTAGGTCAACTTTGTTCTTTTTCCAAGTCACAATACTTGTAGTAAAGAACAGAATAATTTCAGACATGTAGTGATTTCTGTGCAGGACAATATCTCAAAGCGTTTTGTTTGGAAACCATAACCCATTGGTTTATGACATCGGGAGCCCTATTGTAGCATCTTGAATATATTTCCAAAATCACTGTCGAAATATATTGTTTCAAGTTTTAGATGTATTGATTATAATGCTATCTTTAAGATTTTTATGTGTCAGAATTGCCATTTCAATAATAAATACGAAGTGTTAGCCTAATATTAACATTGAATAATAAACTAACTTGAGATTTAGTGTGATATCTAGCCCAATACCATTGTTTATGGTTCCTTGGTTTTAGGCTTGATAATAATAATGATTATTTGTCAATTTGGTTCCCGTTTCAACATGCAAAATATAACTTGATCTACTCTCGTGCCATTCAGTTGACAGAAATGGCTTTAAGCTCGCAGTAAATAAGTAAACAGTGTTTATAAGTTGCTTAGGTGACATCACTTTACTGGGAATACAAATTTCATGTTAAATTATATAAAAACTATTAATATTATGTTAATTCCGAAAGTAAAATTTTTTTTTTTACTTAATTGGTGGGATATTTTTTTTTATGTACATACAATGTCTCCTTGATTTGTGTGGAGGTGAAACATGAACCCTGAGGAAAAAGGAGAAGAAGTTTTTGAAAAGCTTGTCAGTGCGGTGCTAGAGGAGAGTATAAAGGAGGATAAAGAGGACAAATAAGGTGACTAATTACGTTCTTAGAAGATTCAATGAAAATAGAACCATTATGCAGGTGATTCTATGGAGAAAAAGTTCAACGTGATTGGTCACATTATGAAAATATATAACATATTGAGTGACGTGTAAGGATAGGTGGAAATATTAAGGGAACTTTAAAAATCATGAATAAAACTTTTTGATGTTCCAAAACAGGGAAAGAAAATTAAGTTTCATGTGATTTTTAGGACATACTGGAGGACTCAGTTTGTACAAGGCAATGAATCTGTCAAAAGAAAGAAAAAAAAAGCATAGCTTTATTTTTTTGAGTATTATTTAAAACTTTGGTTCATTCGGTATAGTTTATTTTCGCTGCTTTAAATGATATTTCTTTTAAGCACAGTGTCTTATTACCCGTGTGGGTTATATGCCTATATACTAAATAAGCTAATGGTTTTAGAGTTAAGGAAGGTTATATTTTAAGGAAGTATACCAGCATTTGCGTGGAGGGTGAATGGAAAATCATTTTGGAAAAACCACCCTCAGTTCACCCGACCGAGATTCGAACCTTGAGCTCTCCATCATCGGCAACTTAGTGAACTAGTCTACTGTGAGAGTAGTGCGTTGGACTACGTGGCCACCAAAGCGTTATTTTTAAAATGATCTTAGTTTATTCTTTGGAAAGGGGAAGATGATTACTGTGTGTTTGAATTTGTTCCCACTTAGTTACAAATTAGTATGATTAAGGTATATAAGGATCAATTAAATGGTTTATGTACTTGAGGAATATTTAAGATAGAATAAACCGCTATCAAGGGACTAATATATATATATATATATATATTTCAAGTTTGTCGCAACTTTATATATATATATATATATAATGTGTATAAACCTATATAATTTTGATAAATAAAAAATAAAGTTAGTATTATCTTTGATACTTCACACTTGTCCGTTTGCAGAATAATGTATTTCCAAAAATAATCGTGCTTTAATAAAATATATTTCTCAAACCCCAACATCCCCGTCCTTGGCAACCTAACCCTGTTAAACATTTTTGGCTCAATAACAACCATGAATGGACACGAAAATAAGGGCATGGGGACTTAGGCGTGCCTGTCATCTGATATAGTTTGTTTTGCTGAGGATGGAGAGGTTAAGACGGGTAGTAAGATTACAGGATTATTTTAAAATCGAACTAAACAGCGGCAATTAAACATTAATAACCACCACGATCATATTACGTATATAATATTGATAATTATTTAGCTTCTTTAACATATTTGCCAATTTTAAAATAATTAATAAATACGATAACCCATTGAATATGTCTGCAGATGCCTCCTTTATGTCGTTTAAAGCTGTAATTATCCATCGCACACTCGCCATAGAAGTTGTCAACTTTCGAACAATGTAGAGAGAGAGAGAGAGAGAAATAAAGCAACCCACCTAAAGAGACAGAGAGAGGTATGAAAAGAGGAAGAGAGGCTGTGAAGAGAAGATGAAGTCAGCGATGAAACGGATGCTGTGATTACACAGCACTCCTCCACCCCTCTCCTAACCCCGTTTCCCTTGGGAGCGCGAGTGTTATCAGATATTGCGCCACAATTTGCTTTATGCCGTGGAACAAGTAGTGTTCTACCGCCCTAGTTGGTGGCTTCCCCCCCCCCCTTCTTGATCCATCCTTCACACACACACACACACACACACACACACACACTTGTCTGCGCCCATTATGGCAGCCCTTACAATACGCCTGCATCGCAACTCATTAGGTGAGTCTAGTGTATGGTCAAGAAAATACCATTTGCCATCTGGTAAATTCCATTTGGAGGGGGGAAGAAATGGTTTCAGATAGTTGGACCTGTAACTACCCTCCGTTTAACCTGATTACACTGTGACCCTATATTATAATTAACCCTATAGTGGGGCCAAGAGAGTTTACAGTCCTACCTTGACTAATTACACTATACGCTTATCTTATACAGTATGTTACACCATAGTAGAACCAAGCGAGGATGCAGTCTTACCTTGATTAGTTAAATTATGATCCTATCTTATAATCTACATCTGAATCCTAAATGAGTGACAAACAGTGACTGATTACATTCTAGCATGAAACAATAATATATTTTAACCCGTAAATCCTTGCGAAACTTCATTAAATCTTACCTCCCCGACCTCCCCCCACCCCAAAAAAAATATTTAGTCTTTTGTTGGGTTATTAAAATTAAATACTCAGTGAAGTGTATACACAAAATAGCAAAACGAGTTTATTTTCAGTAATTGATACAAAGATATTGTTAGATTTTTCTTTTAACTTAAATTTTAAACAAATAATATGTTGTAACGTAAACTGAGTATGCTATGTCAGAAGTCAGAAAAAAGACCTATCCACTGATACCTTGTTCATGGCTGTAAGCTTTGTATTAGTTGAGAAAAGGGGATGTTGACAACATAAATGATATATAGGATAAACGTATTCAACGTAAGGGTTCAAGCGAACAACTCCAAAAGGTAAGAACCCAAATTATAAGATCATCGACTGAACGCCAACCTCATAAACTCTGGTTTGAAGCTGATGGGAAGGCGGGAACCTTAAATTCCGGACAGATGTACTTACGGTAGCCCCATGGCTTCTTTGGTGCTAACTGACAGCTCACAGCTCACTTCTGACGGTCATGATTTAGGTATATACCTAAATGTTGACGGTCAGAAGTGACAGCTGCTAAACACATGTTTTTACAGATCATATGGCTCGGCGTAGGGATACACAATTTGGTCTGGTAACTTTTCAAAGCTGTCAGTCAGCACCAAAGAAGACATGGGGTTACTGTAGGTTTATTTGTCATCAATGTTTTCCCACTTTCCCTCCATGTTAATGCAGGTAAGCTACCTCTAAATCCAACTTTTCAGCTATAACCCACAGGATTAAATTAAAAATGTGGGTAATCCACTTTGGTATCACGTGGTCTAAGGCGTCAATTTTTGCAATAAACTGGACTGCCTGAGACAGGGAGATCGGGGTTAGAATCCCTGTCAAATGTACTGAGTGAGGTTTTCTCTAAATGTTTTCCTACTATCTCTTTCAACGAAAATGCGGATACACTTACAATGGCTTAAACTTTATTCATCCCTAACATACTAGTGCAATTAGTATATATGTGTACAACCTTAACGGGTAGGACGTGGTGCTAAAGATAAAAGCATTCATCCCAGTTGGGTACTAACACGCGTTTAAAAAGTAGGAATGATAAAGTTATCTTAGAGAAAGTGCACCTGCAATGGTGCGGGAAGATGATGAGAAAACAACTGGAACAATAATGGAAACATTTCGCTGAAAATAAATGAATGTCAAACCATTATATACAAAAACTAAATACTGTTAATACATGTATTTTTAGAAAGATTTTGTGATGTCCCAGATCCAACGATACTTCATGTCATGTTTACGAGTATGTTATAATGCTTTAATAAAATGAAAAGTTAAATAATAAAAATGGGTTTCAACAGGAATTTAAAACCCAAATATTTGGTTTATAGTACTATTTATCCACCGACGTGTGTCTTGGTTTCTAAAACAATGGTGTTATAATCAAAGAGCTAGGATTTGTGTTACATGTTAAAGGACATTTTTCAAATCAAATATCAATAAAGTTTTACTTTAAATTTGGAATTTTTCCGTCACAAATTATAATAATTTTTCTATAATAAAGTAGTATTATAGTTCTTCTAAATGGCTTTATTTTCAAGTCGTTCCGCTTGTGAAAATTGTAACGGAAGTTGGGGAAGTAATAATATCTAGGGGAAAAGTGTGATATATATTCGTATGTACTTTTCTATTAATTGTAAAAAAAACTATATTTTAACAACTACCGTAGTTTTAGTTTTAATATATGTACAGTACAAACTATCTGTTAATGGGTTAGGGACTTCCTTGTCTTTAGCAAAAGAAAAAAGAAGAAACTGACGCCCTTATTCACAAGGTTTGGGTGGTTGGGTGGTTTGAGTGGTTTGGGTGCTACTATTGTAAATTTATATTACTATAGTAAACAAATGTATGTATAAAAATGTTCATAGTCCCTGCTTAAGTTCGTTTAGTAAGCGTAGGATTAGTACATTTCAATTATCAAAATAACTACCACGATATTATTTAAAAAAATGCTAGGCCATAATAAAATGCCTTATTATCTAAGACTAAAAGACCAAATAGGCCTATGACGGGAGAAGATTCTAGTAGGATTTATAGATATTAAAATATTTGGAAATGAATATTTCATATATAAAACTCCTTCATTGCACAAGGATATTAATAAAAACTCAAAACCGCTAAAATAATAATTATTTATCTTCAGAGCATTTGCTATTTAGCCCTGTTTAAAATAACTACTTTATTTGCTCAAGAAATACAGGATTTATAGTTTTAACCATTTACTTTGATCTCAGAGCTCCGATATTTGGAGTAAAATATCTTTGAAAACGAGATAGTTGGATCTTCTAGTTATATATTATATTTTTTAAAGTATTAAAATTATAATTGTGGTTTGCTGGTGCTACATAAACATGTATATTCCTTTAGCCTTCACTTTGGCCTAACCCTCATCATTTTAAAATAACATCTCACATATTAAACCAGGTGAGATCTCCAAGCATCTTCAATGAATATCACTGTTACGGTAGGATGAAAATATTTGTCAATTCAACTTCCGTTTTAAGTGGAAGAATCCTTTTATTAAAAACTGTAAAATAGCTTTCAAAATTATTGTAAATAAAACAGCAATATTACCAGACAGGTATAAAAAGTATTTGTTTCCCTGCTCTCGTTTTTCAAATTACATTCTTTTATCCTCCCAACGCTCCACCCAACCCCCTCACCCCCTTTTCTCCCCTCGTCTGAAGGAAACAACGGCCTCTTCGGCACGTCCCAACTAGAGCGACGATCCAGCGTCCAAACTACAATACTGTGACTCCCCCCTCCACCCCACCGTCCTTTTTCCCTCCACCATGCCGTGTCTTTCAAGACTTGAGCTTCATTAGCCCTGCGACTACTCTAAGTTGCTCTGGCGACACTTAGTCTCTCTCCGCGTACAAAGACCCGCCCCTCGTTGAGTCGACTGATTACGTCACTCAAGGACACACTGTTCGAATTCATATAGACCTTTGAATCGTAAAATGGTAGACTATACCCATATTATCTTTAATAAGAAAAATTCAATACAACTAAGAAAAACTAAAAATACACGTAGTTCTGTGAAAATTAGGCCTTGCTTCCTCAGTTCAAAAAATGCTAAGCACCTGATGATAAGAATAATGTCATGTTCTTATCGTTAATATAATTTTAAGATTTATCTCTGTAGGTCAAGTTAAAATACTTCTAATAATATATTCTTGGTTTTTAAGTTGATAATTTCCATTGGAGATTAAATTAGACAGAAAACAAATGAACGTTATATTCCATGTTATAATAAATTAATAGATAAGCGCTATTCGCGTGATTTAGGGCATCAAAAATAAAAAATAAACCTTTTCATACGTTTATTGGGCTAGGTTCAAACAAAAATCATCGCTCCCAAGTGCAAATTGTTCCACGCATTAACAGTAATAGCGAAAGACATATTCAACACAAGTAGTTATAATTATGGATAGGCAACATTCATTGAAGTCTGGTGTGTTGCCTAATGGACCAGGAAACTGAGTTAATGTGGCTTCGTTCCTAGAGGATGTACTGCATTGCCTAATAACGCAGGTTTTGGACAGTTACACACACGATGTAATTTCTGTCGAGAAAAAACAACATTTTAAAGTGTAGGAGTTGATGTGTTGGTTTAAATCGAGTCTGCTTACTCGTCATGTCATTAATAAATGCACTGGCCATTTATCTGTCGTGGACATTATTTATGCTAAGGATAATTGAAAAGTCTAGCATGAAACCATAGATAGAAACAACTTTTAGTGAACTTGGTTTGATTACTGTTGAGGTTGAAGTCTCTAATTAAAGTGATGGGGAAGCGCTAGGCAATATAAGTTACGTCCCAAAGCGAAAATAATTATACTTCCAGTTACTAAGCTATTATTAATCTATATACTTAGCACAAGCGTTATCAGCACTTGTGATCACGTGCTAGAAAACATGATACAACAAGCTGGCTTTCCTGTTAGAGGGAGGCCGAGTCATTTGGAGTGATTTACCAGGTATGATTAATATGTGTGGTCACACACTCTCAATCTACGTGAATGTTGCTACCTTTAATATTATAATACCTTTTCCATGACTTTTACTCACATTAACTAGCTAGTTAAATTGACGTGTCATGCACTAATAGTAAATATAAACAAATAATCAATATTAACGAGGGTTAGAGAGGGGTTTGAAGGATGTAAATGCGTAGCCTCATAATCATGAAGATGGAATTTAAAAAAAAAGAATATTGAAATCACTTGTGTATAATCACCTTTTGTGCCATTGATCAGGGATGAAGTCCCGACCTTTATATCAACGGTGACCAGGTGCAACCAACCATTTTAACACATTAGACCACTTGACCATAGATTTAGTTGCCCATCAATTCATTAAGTACCTTAAAAATTCTAATAAATAAGAATCTCAAGTTTTGACACTTTAGTTTAGTCAATACCTATCTGCTTTCTAAGATAAGGTCTACTAGTTCGATTCCCAGAATTGTGATGAAATAACATCCATAATGCTGGATACTGTGTCTTTCCTATAATTAAGTTTGATTACAAGTTGTATTCTGAATTAATAATTTGGTTCAGAGAGTGCACTTTTAATACCACAGATTTAAAAGAAACCTGAACGTATAAAGCTACAATTATCAACCCTTTATATTGTAGTATCTGATACAAACATAAAGATTATATTTGAGAGTTACTCTTATCTTTCATAAAACAAGTTGGTTGACCTTAAAACAACAATATTACGCACATTATATTAGAACATTTTGGACAGACCTGCACCGTTGAGTTAGGACAATATGTCAAGGTCATTCTGTTTGGTTTACCAGCGATGTTGAGATTGGGGTTGTAATCCTGGACGGGTGTCTTGATGGTGTTCTTTCTTCAAGTTTGTCCCACTGTATCTCCATTAATATGTGAGAACCTTTCAAATTCAAACTGACTCATCACCACTAAAAGTGTGTGATTAAATTAAATATGTCCAGTTCAAGTAGAAAAAAGTGAAGCAAAACTAAATAAACTGTAACCCTCCTCAGTGGCGTAGTTAGCTAACACGCTATTTTTTATGTCTAGCTAGACTAACAAAGACGGGGGGGATCGAGGTTCGAATCTCAGTCGAGGGGGTTCCTAAATGGTTTTCCACTCTCCCTCGACAAATATGCGGGTTCATTCCCTCTAAATTCAACCTTCCAAATTCCGAACCCATTAGCGTAATTAATACTTAAGCGTATAAACCGAACGGGTAGTAAGACGTGGTGCTAAATAAATAAACTGTAAATTTACATGTTCTTGTCCCCGACTATCCATCCACCCAACTACCCCTTTCATCCTCCCTGCCCATACTGACACCCTTCCCTCTGCGACAATAGGGCTGTACACCCAGTCCTAATTATCATCCGCCTTGCCTGCTCTCCATCTACCCGGTGCTTGAAACTAGAAAGACAGTCGAGTCGGACTTATTACCGTGAAAGTAGAAGTGCTTCTGTTGCCGAGAGGGTAGGCCAGACACAAGAACTATTGTCAACGAGATATACATAGATACATTTTTCTTTCTAAGGCTTTTCCATCCTGAGGGAATAAGGGGGGGGGGGG